>VHKM01001190.1:0-82497 GCA_007210695.1 Neogobius melanostomus
AAAAACGTCCACTCCTGCAGCACTGCCCGAAACTGGGCACCACGCTGGGGATCCGGTAAGCCACACCAGTATCGCCAGCTGTTACCAATTGCAAGAGCCACTTCTGCCGACCCAAAGCCTGGACCCCCAACCACTGACCGGGTCTCATACTCCTCCCAAACAACCAGCTGAGACCCCATCAGATTTATTTGCCCCTCCCCAAACAATGTAAGCGCTTTTTTAAAACGTTTTAAAATAAAAAAATCTACAAACTTTCTCTATCTGGATCTCCCTGTACCCTCGGTGGATCGGAAACATCGGGGCGTTCTCACCACTGCCTTTGTATGAATGTGGCTTGTCAGGATGGGTGGTTGGGGACATATGGTTGACTACGTTTTCGCATTTCTGGTGGAATACTGGCACTCTTCCTTGCCTTTGCTAATGTGAAGAATGGATAGATTAGCCGCACCTTCGGTATAGTGAGTTCACAGCGTGGTGACTTGCTGGTTCGTGCGCCCAAATCCTCCAGAGGGATAATGTTTTCCCATTCTCTCGACCTCGTGGATGACTGGCGTTGTGTGAAGTTGCGCTTCTGTCCTCCTTGCATAGGAGGATTCGTAGACGGTACCTACCAAACGCCCGCATCAAGCCTGAACCTTTGCTGAAAACAGAGCGAAAGAGTACGTCTTGCTGAGAAAAGAAGAAACCTTCAAAGCACCGGCGTCACGTGAGTACCACGGCGCGTGTGTAGCGCTCGTCGAGTTCACAGTAAGAAGTCACCTGGTTCGATCCACCATGGACGGATCCTCTTTCTGTGTGGAGTTTGGCATGTCCCCCGGTCAAACATGTAACCAATAGGCAGGATAAATGTGAAGTGCCTCTCACGCTCGCGCATGGGGGACGACGGAATGAAATAGCCCATGCTACAACCACCATCTGGTGTGGCTTGTTTGCATGCTATGAGACTCCATGTATTTCATTAACATGCACTGTATTAATAAGCAGACCCTGAATCAAAACAGTTAGTACAGCAAACATCACCTATAATAGCAGTATACCATTATAGTTATGGGATGTTTCAAAACATAAATTGTCACGCTGCGACGACTGAACTTGATGGGAAGTAGATACATCTTCACCTCGTTCTATGAGATTATGTTGGCTTTGCTTTTGACTACAAGTAGTAAATGTAGGCTAAATATGTAAATCCTCTCACAGACTTTTTTTCTTTGTAGTCAAAAATAGACAATTGTGTCCATATAGGATTCATGTAGTATCGCTGGCATCTTTGTTTGATGCATCAGCGTTTTACTACGCTCTAGTCGTTACACATAGGCATACATTGATAATGTGACAGAAAATCTTCACCTGGAACAAGTTCGTGCAAATGAGGTAATAGAAGAAGGCAAAAATATCTTCAACACAAAAGCTCGTCAGTCTAGAATAACGTTTTGATTCAAACTCACCTTGGATTACGGGGAGGTTGATCATGTACAGTAAGGCCGCAAGTTAGAGTCGTCGTCTGTGGTCTGTGCCTGAAGCAGTGAATAAGTCCATCAGGCAGAAAATGGCTTGTTAAATTCTTCACGTCAAATCCTAGATATCTTTGTCTCATTCTGCAAATGAAAAACACAAAAAGCGAGAAAAAATAATTTCAGTTAAAATACTGCCATTTCTGACGTAGTCCAAGCTCGTCAGGCCTGAAGGTGTTGTTGATCGCTGTTAAGCAAAAATATGCATGATGCATATTGGTTTATTGTAGCATGATTTCCAGAGGGTCACGAGACACTGTGAGATGATTTCATGAATTAAAAGAAATTTTTGAATTGAAAGCAGACAAATTTAGGGAATACAGCCAAATATCAAAACATACTCATAGCAGACATTAATAACCAGTTTATTGGTTGGTACCCAAATTTATCATAAATTACCCCAATTCAATTTTACAGTGGGGGGGGGTCAGACTCAGAGTGTTGTCTGGTGATGTTTTTGGGGACCCTAAATTACATCATTGTCAACCTTTTGTGCAAATAAGTGTTTTTGGAGCAAAATCTAAGCAGCAGCGCGGAGATCCGATTTGTTTAGGCCAAATATTTTCCATAAATGCATACTTTTAACAGACAATTCACGAGAAAGAGTTAAACATTAAATGAATGTGTTGTAATAGGCAGGTGGGTGGGTCAAAAATCAAAATATGCACAAAGAGTTTAATGAATCACTACTTCAGCATTTCAGTGAGGAAGCAGTCAAGTAGTCGCGTGGATTGGATGGGTCGTGGGTTTCTTTGTTTCCTCTATCTTAACTTTACGTAGTCTATTATGTTTTGAAGCAGGGCAATAATCCTCTGGTGTGATCCAGGCAGCCTCTTCATCAGCCAGGGGGCGATATTGTACAACTAGATGTGGATGAACCAGGCATTCACTTTCCACCTCCAGTCAAGTCAAATGTTTAAATATTGCACTTTTGGTCTCCTTTCTACAATATTCATGAATGAAAACAGACCTGGAACAGATACTGCCTCTAGTATTAGCAGCTCCTTGAAGTCCTCAAGAATCTGCTGGTGCTTCTTGTTGTCGTAGTCCATCCGTTCACCAAACACCAAACAGCTGATGATGTTGGACACGGCCTTGTTTATAAATATGTGAGGGTTACGCGGTTCACCTACAATACACACACAAAGACACAATACAATAACCAGTGCAATTTCTAATTTTGCATTTGATTTAATCAAGGCAAGATTTGATCAATCGCAACAATGTTCAAATATATGGTTTTCTGACATTCCTGCTAACCCGTCTCCAGGTCATACCCAGCCTGAAGGTCCATTTGGGACAGGCGCATGTAGTTGTGACCTTTGACTTAATAACCTGGTGAGTCAGACACTCGTATTTCTTGATAACACAGGAAAAAGAGGATCTGAGGCACTCTGACTTAAAATTTAAAAGTCCTTTCTTAAATGGACATGCCGAGCGTTTCGACCTAGAGATGGTCTTCCTCAGGGCATATGCTTAAAAGCAGCACCAGGTGGCCTTAAATACTTAATTATAATTTAATTATTTTATACATGAACATAAATGTCCTTGAGAAATTCCAGTCTGGCTTTAGGGTAAACCACAGCACCGAGACGGCCCTTTTAAAGATTTTAAATGATTTTAGATTAAATTATGACTCACAGAAGGTCACAGTGTTGGTTCTACTGGGATCTGAGCGCTGCCTTTGATACAGTTGACCACACTATTCTTTAACTCATTTAAAACACATTGGCCTCTGGTGCTGTCCACAAATGGTTTACATCCAACTTCACAGACAGGACATTCATGGTACAGTAAGTGTGGATACCTGCTCCTCTAAGGTTCATAAAATTACATGTGGTGTGCCCAGGGTTCGATTTTAGGCCCAGTGGTTTTTAACCTGTATATGCTCCCTCTTGGTGAGTCATCAGGAGACATGGAGTCACTTTCATAGTTATGCTGATGATAGACAGTTGTACATCTCCGTGTCTCCTGATGACACCAGGCCAATGGAGGCACTTTTAATTGCATTTTAAATATCAAATCCTGGATGGCAGAAAACTTTCTCCAGCTTAACCAGGACAAAACTGAAGTTTAGTCATCGGTCCTGAGGCCAAGAGAACTTTTACCTAAACTACAGTCATTGTCTTTTAATCCTTCCTCACAAGTGAAGAACCTGGGTATATTTTTTCACTCTTAGCTGATTTTATTCCACACATTAAGAATATCACAAAGATAGGTTTTTACCATCTAAAGAACATAGCCAGAGTCCGCCCCATTCTCTCTGGCCAGCACGGAGACGCTAATGCATGCTTTGATCACCAGTCGTATCGACTACTGTAATGCCCTGCTGTAATGCTCTACCCAAAAAGAGTATCTCAGGTTTACAACTCTTACAAAATTCAGCAGCTCGTGTCCTGACGAAATCCAGGAGGCGGGACCATTACACCGGTTTTAGAATCACTACATTGGCTCCCCGTGTGTTTCAGGATTGATTTTAAGATTCTTTTAATGTTTTTTAAGTGTCTTACTGGTCTTGGTCCTTCTTATCTTCAGAACTGCTTTTACTTACAAACCTTCGCAGACTCTGCGCTCCTCTGGGGAATTGTTTTTAATCTGTAAAGCACTTTGCACTACAACTTGTATGAAAAGCCCTCTATAATAAAGTTGTCATTGATTGATTGATTGATTGATTGATTGATAGTGAACTGGACTATATATTACTTTGCAGAGTGGGATCCTTTCCAGCAAATCACTTTTCTGGTTTTACAATGATCACAGTAATTGCGGTTTGTCTTTTAAATGTGAAAGAGATTTCCTCTCAACTTTCTTTTGATTTCAGTAACACTGTTGTCTTTGTTATCCTGTTCCAACAAAAAAATCTAAATCAACAACTGTTAAATCAATGTCCTTATTGTTCTGAGTTCTATCTATGGATTGCATTTAGGCATGTCTGTAAAGAGCTTTCATGAATCAGTGCTGGACAAGTCATAACAGTCAATAAAGAATTTTGACAAACAGTTAAGCATGGAATTATTTAGTATTTCTATCACATAGAAAAGTAAAAGAAAGAAAAGCTAGTATATTCAAACAAATCTTAACAATGATAATCACTAATAACTAAACAAAACAAACAAAAACTTAAAAAAAGAGCAGGGAAAACAAAGAAAGACCAAACAGCTCTAAACGATGTGTGGACTGCGGTGTAATGACCTTTCTGTTGTGCAAACACCTCGGCCAGATACTGGCACTCCTGTTGAATGGCCGGCTCCAGTGACTTTTTGCCCAGACCAAAGTTTCTGAGTGTGTGAAGAGCGAACCGCCTCTGCTGTTTCCACAGGTAGCCATTGGATGCCACAAGACCTGCAGATCACCACAAAAACTATATAAAAGTGAATGAAAGTATATATATTTTAAAAGGAGCACACACCATTATTTCCAAGAGTTCTTCAAACATAGGGAAGGTTGGTCGGTCGAGGTAGTCCTCTCCTCTCACGGCCAGCGCCTCTTCACGAGCCTGTATCCATGAATCACCACGACTTGTCCTCCGAACAAACGAAGGCTGTAGATGTTTCCATACTTCTTTGCAAACTGGAGAGGGACAACACATTTTCAGCAGAGACTGTCACTCCTTTCCATCCTGTCACACAAAGTACCAGCTGGTCTAAGGTCAGGTCATGAGATATTTGAGCAAATTAATGCAAAAAATTAGGGCTGTACGATACTGAAATAACTTGCGACATTTTACCAAACCATTTCAACACGCTATGTTCCATTCAAAATAAACACAAATCACAGTTTTTCAGCTAGCAGAAGTGATTAAAAAACAACAATCAGAATCAAAACAAGGGTAAAATGTAACTAAATTAGAAAATGAACTTTAACACATTTTTAAGTTCTATTCTTTTGTTTTTGTTTGTTTTTGGCTGAGTTTGCAAAAAATGTGTTGACCTCAGTCAGATGAAGACTTTAGTGATGTTGCGATATATTGTGGCTTCTTGCGATACAAATATTGCTTCACCTAATATCGTGATACAATATTTTTGCGATATATTGTGCTGCCTTATTAAAAATCAGATTCAGAAGCAGTTCTAGGGAAAAAAGCTGTGAGATAAGTGCTGTTGAAAACCAATTGATTGCTTCACTGAGTTAATCAATTACAATAACTGTATTCACAGCCTGATACCTACAACAGTCTTCTTTTTTGGGGGAAACACCTAGATATGAGTGACAAGGGTATTCCATGATAGCGTCAGGCAGCAATAATAATCAGCTAAAGTTTCACATTAGATAGGAATAAAGTCACTACCCTTTGTTATAATGAAACACGCCTTGTCTTTGTCAGCACATTTAAAGCATATAATGTATAGCTTCTTTTTTGTGTGGTGATTTGGATTGGGATGTTTGTAGACAGTTGCACTGTACCTTTGCGAAATCCAGCAGAATCCTCGGAGGTGAAATGCGAGGCAAGTCTCCAATGAACGGTATGGGCCACGGTCCCGGAGGGTAGTTTGAGGTCGCCAGTTTTTAACAATATCAGTAAATAAGGCAAAAAGAAAAACAAATATTAAAATACTCCTGTAGTCGAGCCACTCCAACCCCAGAGTCTGGAATAAAGCCTCCATCTCTGAGATTAGTTTCTGGTGTTTCGTGCGCGCAGTGTAAGCGACTGCACAAACTGTTGTGCAAGAACTTTGAACAAGTCCTATTATATAACCATTACCCAGAGAGACGGGGTAACTCTAGTCTGTTGGCGTAATCATGCGGTGACGTTTGACCTTTTCTTGAGTTGACTAATTTTATTGGAGGTAATAGCCTACTTCTACTTGTTAATTTGGTTACTTTTCGCAGTGTGTTTACATGTGCTCGAGTAACCTGGTTATTAGGGATATCCTGGTTATGACAGTATTCTGGATAGGTTATTTATTTATTTATCAGGACTATGTACAATTAAATAATGCTCCTGAGCAAGGATGCTTGTACCAGACTGTAGCTTTTTCAAGCTAATTTCCATCTGTAGTCCTAGGGACAAAAGCAGAACTACAAAGTGCAATATACAGTGCCTCTCGAAAGTACTAATACACCTTGAACTTTTGCACATTTGTCATGTTTACAACCATAAACATAAAGATTTTATTTTTAATTTTTTACTGAAAGTTCACACACAAGTAACAGACAACTGTGAAGTGAAAGCAAAATGATACATGATTCTGTTATTTTCAAAAATAGAAAAGTGGGGCGCGCACAAGTATTCATACAGCATTTTTCTGAGTATAACATTCCTAATGACTGCAGAATGTTCACACCTTGCCCTCACCATTAAATAGAGGCCACCTGTGTGTAATCTACTCTTAGTATAATTACAGCTGTTCTGTGAGGGCCTCAGAGCTATGGTCAGAGTGTAATGGTCACTAAACAACATCATGAAGGCCAAGGAGCACACCAGAGAGGTCAGGGATAAAGTGTGGAGACGTTTAAAGCAGCGTTAAGTTATACAAAGATTTCCCAAGATTTGAACATCTTACGGAGCACTGTTCAATCCATCATTCGGAAATGGAAAGAGTATAGCACCACTGCGAACTTACCAAGACACGGCCGTCCACCTAAATTAACAGACTGAACAAGGAGAGCACAAGATCCCAAGATAACTCTGGAGGAGCTGCGACGTACTGCCGCTGAGCTGGGGGAATCTGTACATGGGACAACTATAAGTCGCACTCTGCATAAATCTGGCCTTCATGGACGAGTGGCAAGAAGAAAGCCATTATTGAAAGGAGGCCATAAGAAATCCTGTTTGAAGTTTGCTAGAAGTCATATGGAGGACACAGCTACCATGTGGAAGAAGGAGCTTTGGTCAGATGAGACAAAAATTTAACTTTTTGACCCAAATGCAAAACGTTATGTATGGCACAAACCTAACACTGCTCATCATCCTGAGTGCACCATCCCAGTGTCAAATATGGTGGGAAGATTGTAAGAATAGTTGGGAAGATTGATGGAGCCAAATACAGGGACATTTTGGAGGAAAACCTGCTGGAGTCAGCAAGAGAATTGAGGCTGGGGCGGAGATTCACCTTCCAGCAGGACAATGACCCTAAACACAAAGCTAAATGGAATGGTTTAAAAAAAAAAAAAACATATTAATGTGTTAGAATGGCCCAGTCAAGGTCCTGACCTAAATCCTATTGAAAATCTGTGGAAAGACCTGAAAACTGCTGTTCACAAACGCTCTCCTTCTAATTTGACAGAGCTTGAGTTGTTTTGTAAAGCCTGTCCTTAGCCATCCGTAAACTCCGGTCAATTATATTTTCCCTGCATGTACGTCTGGATTTGATCTCAGTGGCTGCGTTTCATCGGTTGAATTTCAACCTACCACTCGGCGAGCGGGGGAGGCGGGTGTTGTCGGTGACGTCAAGCATTTGCGCCGCATTTGCTGGTTGTAGTTCGGCAATGGCGGCGGATACGAACGTAAAGGTAGCTCTTCAATCCGTTCTGGCTCAGCTCCCAAATATCCAGAAATTATAACTGAAGCCTTGGAATACGCAAGGAATGCTCCCAAGAGTTATGATAGCTGCTTCACTCAACACGGGCGCACTACATACGTCACGACACACGCTAGCGAAAATCAGATCCAATCGTTTCAAAGGAGTTCACCCCTCCCACCTGTTAACGGAGCTCAATTGAGAAAGTCCAGACCCTCTGTACGAAACGAAATGAGTACGAGGGTATGGTAAAACCAGGCTAGGGCTAAAATGTCAGTCTCTAGATGTGCAAACCTTGTAGTCATACCCCAGAAGACTTGCTGCTGTTATTGCAGCAAAAGGGGGTTCCACAAAGTATTAAGTCTTGCTGTATGAATACTTATGCACGCCCCACTTTACACTTTTCTATTTTTTGAAAAATAACAGAATCATGTATCATTTTGCTTTCACTTCACAGTTGTCTGTTACTTGTGTGTGAACTTTCAGTAAAAAATTCAAAATTAAATCTTTACGTTTATAGTTGTAAACATGACAAAATGTGCAAAAGTTCAAGGTGTATTAGTACTTTCGAGAGGCGCTGTATACAGTGCAAATAATCATTCAGTCATGACCATCACATCCATAACAGAGGCTAAGACACATCATTCCTTTTCATGTTCATAAATAGACTATAATTACCACATGCAGTCATCACGTAAACAGACACACAACAAGGCAGCCTCTCAAACCTTACAAAATATAAACATCCTGTCCTGGTAAAAGAACTTTTGAGCATGTTCTTAATCTTTAGACTACATTTTAGGCTATACAGTTAATCTAATTAAATTAATGCTCACATCTCTGGTTATTCATGAACAATGCTTTCACTCCTTTAGTGAAAGCTCTGAGATCTTTTAAGCTCAATATTTCAGAGGGGAGCTCGTTCCATACTTTTATGGCTATGTAAGAGAATGCAGACTGTGCAAATGCGGATTTGGGTCCGAGAAACCAAGAAACTCATATCCCTGTTTATATGATCAACTATTAGACGTGTACCTGACCCACAATAAGCAGAACAAAGTCAATATGTTTTAACATTTGGATCAGAAGCCACTTTTATATGTTTCCAGAGGTAGCTGTCCTTTCTATTTTTAGTTGTCTAAAGCATAAAATGTAAAAACTACCAGTTTTTGCTCCTGCCATTTCTGTTTCACAAGTACTACGTGCACATGCTCAGTACGTCAGCAATGGTGAATAACCAGGATACTGTGTTTACATGGTACACATTTCATATATATATATATTTTTTATGTTTTCACATCTCAAACCCCTAAAATGTCAGGTGGTGCAACCGTCCGAGAAAATCACCAGACTTATAAAGCTTCTGAAAATTGTATTGTAGGGTAACAATTTAAAAATAAAACATCATGGCATAATTTGATGATAAACAAGCCATCATTCGTGAATATTAATAGTTTTAATTACACAGTCACTAGATTTTCCATGCTGTTTCACTCCCACTCTGGTGGGGAGATGTATTTTATTCATTAGACTTGTTTTGAACCCCATCCAATGTTTCTTTATTCAATCTTGATTTATGTCAGTGGTAACACGTTTCTCCCAGTGACCACTTGATACATTGGTTCCCCCAGAACCCCTTTTCCAACTTTACAAACTACAGCATTTCCAAAGAAAAATAAAATCATTCACATTTTGTTGATTTATACACAATAATCAATCTACACTCACCTAAAGGATTATTAGGAACGCCTGTTCAATTTCACATTAATGCAATTATCTAAACAACCAATCACATGGCAGTTGCTTCAATGCATTTAGGGGTGTGGTCCTGGTCAAGACAATCTCCTGAACTCCAAACTGAATGTCAGAATGGGAAAGAAAGGTGATTTAAGCAATTTTGAGCGTGGCATGGTTGTTGGTGCCAGACGGGCCGGTCTGAGTATTTCACAATCTGCTCAGTTACTGGGATTTTCACGCACAACCATTTCTAGGGTTTACAAAGAATGGTGTGAAAAGGGAAAAACATCCAGTATGTGGCAGTCCTGTGGGCGAAAATGCCTTGTTGATGCTAGAGGTCAGAGGAGAATGGGCCGACTGATTCAAGCTGATAGAAGAGCAACTTTGACTGAAATAACCACTCGTTACAACCGAGGTATGGAGCAAAGCATTTGTGAAGCCACAACACGCACAACCTTGAGGCGGATGGGCTACAACAGCAGAAGACCCCACCGGGTACCACTCATCTCCACTACAAATAGGAAAAAGAGGCTACAATTTGCACGAGCTCACCAAAATTGGACAGTTGAAGACTGGAAAATGTTGCCTGGTCTGATGAGTCTCGATTTCTGTTGAGACATTCAGATGGTGGAGTCAGAATTTGGCGTAAACAGAATGAGAACATGGATCCATCATGCCTTGTTACCACTGTGCAGGCTGGTGGTGGTGGTGTAATGGTGTGGGGGATGTTTTCTTGGCACACTTTAGGCCCCTTAGTGCCAATTGGGCATCGTTTAAATGCCACGGACTACCTGAGCATTGTTTCTGACCATGTCCATCCCTTTATGACCACCATGTACCCATCCTCTGATGGCTACTTCCAGCAGGATAATGCACCATGTCACAAAGCTAGAATCATTTCAAATTGGTTTCTTGAACATGACAATGAGTTCACTGTACTACAATGGCCCCCACAGTCACCAGATCTCAACCCAATAGAGCATCTTTGGGATGTGGTGGAACGGGAGCTTCGTGCCCTGGATGTGCATCCCACAAATCTCCATCAACTGCAAGATGCTATCCTATCAATATGGGCCAACATTTCTAAAGAATGCTTTCAGCACCTTGTTCAATCAATGCCACGTAGAATTAAGGCAGTTCTGAAGGCGAAAGGGGGTCAAACACAGTATTAGTATGGTGTTCCTAATAATCCTTTAGGTGAGTGTATGTGTAACCAGGTGGTTGAGTTTCAAAGTTCCTACCCGCCCGTGAACACACCTTCACTCTCCGTCGCACCACTCCCTCTGATTGCGCGATTACAAAAAGCTGTGCACCCCGGGAAGTTGGTTAGTGTCGGGGCTGGTGTGTGGTTGTGCGGGCGTCTACTCGGTTTTGGTGAGGAGTTTGCTGGGCTCATGCTGCTCCTCGGAGGTGCCCTGAGCCCCCCTGTTGTTCTCCGTTCTCTGTCTGCTTAAGCCATGCCAAAGCTGCTCAATTAAGCTCCTGGCCAGATAGCATTTTAACTTAAAGCACCATAGCACCTTAGCTGGTTTATGTGGGATTTGCGTTGTTTTTTTTCTTCATTTGAGTTGAGTTATTAACTTTAAGTTTGCTATTTGTTTTGTGTTCATTTTCTATTGGTTGAAATTCCACATTTACTTTAGCTAAGTTTTATTTAAGTGTTACTTTGGTTGATTAGGAAGTGGCATTTTTAAGACATTTAATAAAATTTAACTACCTTGTAAAATAAAGAGATTTATATTTTACTACATCTGCCTTGGTTCCTTTGTTACCAGACTTACTTGTGAGCGTAGTACTAACATCTAAAAAGGGAGACCCCTGCCTTGCCCTACGGTTACATCTGCTTTGGCCGCCTTGTTAAGCTTTGGGGATGTCAATTTGAGTCCCTAAGGTTGTGAAACACTGCTTTGTAGTGGTTGAACACCTGTCCTAGTCCAGTTTACTCCTGATTTAGTTTTAAATGATCCTCGTTCAGCCCTCACCGAAGTTTGAGTTCTATTTTAGCCCTTGCTTATTTCCAGTTTAATCTTAAGATGTTTGAGAGCTGCTAAAAGTTAAAATACAGCAGTTGCAGGTTGATAAATGTGGCTAATTCAGGAGCCGATTATCTCAGCTTGGCACACAGACGGTACGGTTTGGGAGTGCGCACAAAAAACACGTCGTAGTCCAGAGTGGGCTGCTCTCCCTCCGGGGCAGAGAAGGTGAACCGCTGCAGGAGACCCGAGAAAAACAGAAACAACTCCATCCGGGCCAATTGCTCGCCCAGACACACGCGCTTACCTGACGAGAGACAGGACACAGGTTACACCAAAAAAGTGCTGCTCAGGTTCTGGCAAAAGCTGTAAGTAAATCTTTGAAAATGCACCAAAATTGAATCTGTCATGATTTTACAAGAAAATATCACTAAACTACAAAATACAGTCACATTGTTACTAAAGAATCATGTTATCAGCATTTACACTTCATCAAATTACACGGTTAGTTTTTATTTAATAGCACTGAAAAAAGGTTGTACTTTTTTGTTAAAGCTAACAAGAAAAAATACAATCTTGTAATAATATGACTGCTTTTGAGTTGTGAAATATGTTTAGAACATATTGGCAGCATTACGACTCTATAAAATAAGCACAAAGCCCTGGAACTGACCGATAGAAAATGGCAGAAAGGCGTCTCTCTTCCTAAATTTCCCATGTTCGTCCAGGAAGTGTCCAGGGTTGAAGGAGTGTGGAGTTTCCCACATTGTTTCATCGTGGAGGACAGAGTCGAGGTTTCCCATAACCATGACACCCTGAGATCAAATTAAAATATGTTTTTTTAATACCGGGCATTTTATGTATATTAAAATAATTTGCTTTGACAAACACAAACTTTGTGTTTGAACAATAATTTATCACAAATGATGAATGTGGACACTATAGACCAATCAAAAGATTAACCAATTAATTAATAAAAAAAAAGAAAAGCCCCAAACTGGGTCAAACTAGTCCCAGCTCTATCCAGCCCATAATGTAGCTGTAGCAGCATTGTACTGTAGCTGTGTCCTTGGGCAAGACACTGTAACAGGTCATGTTGTATCTCCCTATACTGCCACTTTATGTTGGGTGTACTTTTCTTTGTGGGTGTTTCTTTATTTGCACTGGGCCAACGGCCATGTCTTTTTAAGATACGTGGGCAGTTATTAGGGGCGGGACTTCAATTATAAAAACACCTGTGCACCTTTTGTTCTCCCTCTCATACTCTGTTGCTCCATCCGAAACCAGTAAATTGGTAAGAGGTCTTACGCCAAACCAGATACAGCGTCCGCCTTGCCTGGCCTGCCAAACGACATGCCTCTTCATAGATATTTCAAAGACATATAGTCTGGGAGCGAGCGTGATCTCAACAATTTAACGGTGGGCGTGATTGACAGACGGCATCAACCAATTAGAGCAACGCTAGATACGTTGCAGTAACAAGCGGCAGAAAGCCTTTCCAAAAACGTCCTTTTTTACGAGGAACGCTTCGAACGCTGTTTCTTGCTCCGGTTTTAGGGATTTCATATTTTCCAAATGATTTAAAACAGACGAAAGAGCCGAAGAAAACAGTGTATCGGTCGCCATCTTTAATGTTTTGGAAGAGTGCGTGGTGGTGACAGGTGACGGCTTCCGTCTCTTGGTGTGTGATTGGACCGATGTGGGTCAAATCGTGAAATGATTGGCTGCGAGCAGCTGCCCAGACGGTTCTTCTTTTGAACAGAAAGGAGTGTCTGGCAGGCCAGGCAAGCGTCTGCCATGACAAGATGCGTCCGAATTGGGCTTTCAGTTAGGAAGGAGTTAGGGAAAATGGCCTGTATGCTAACTATCATAGCCACTTTAGCATAGGGACTTCTGATGCTAACTCACTGGCGATTAGGAGCCATGTGCCATCCCATAAGCCACTGCGCCAATCTCCCCACCCCCCTCGCACCCACCCTCGAGTGATTCTTCATGCGCAACCACTGTTGATTGACAGGAGCACATTTAATAATAATAATAAATAAATAAAAAGATTCTGCACAAGCCAAACTTTATAAAAGTGACAAAATACATGTTAGAGTCACCACAGCACAGTCACGTGGTTTTAAAGAGCCTCCTCAGTAAATGGCTTAAATGAAGGCAGTTGTGCTTTTGCTTTCTTTTAGTAGAAACTTAAGCCACATGTAGCTGTAGCTTTATGAAACCGCTGTTGAGATAAAATAAAGGGAAATGTAAAGGATCATTTGGATGTTTCTCTTTTTTTCCGCCTTAAATGTCTTTATTTGGACACTATGTTGTTGTTGGACAATATACAGTAGGTGGCGGTATGTGCTTTTGTTTGGCCTGCACTGAACTTTAAAGAAGAAGAAACACAACTGTTGGTGATGTCACTTCCCCTGGGTAAGGACGGTGGAATTGGGCAAATGCTGCTGAAGCAGAAGTTCACTAACTGCATAGAGATCTAACAGTTGACCCCATGAAAGGTTAAGGATTAGTTGCTAATGTTAGTACTTAGAGGCTACAATTTAATGGTTTCGGATGCAGCCTGTCTCTCCCTTGGGGTACATCCGAAACGAGCAGATTGGTAAGAGATCTTATGCCAAACCGGATGTGCGTCAGCGTCCGCCATGATAAGAAGCGTCCGAATTGGGCTTTCAGTTAGGAAGGTGTTAGGGAAAGGAGCCTGTATGCTGACTATCATAGCCACTTTAGCATAGGGACCTCTGATGCTAACTAACCGGTAGGGCAGGGCGATATGGCCAAAAATCTGTATCACGATATAAAAAATAAATATCTCGATAACGATATATTTGACGATATAACTGACAATGGACAAATTACTTAAAAATCCCAGCCTTACGTCTATTGGGAAGATTAATTCAGTGATATTTTATTCTTTTTTTTTTTTTAACGGCATAATAATTCTCGCAAATATAATCTACTCAAGCAGTTTACATCCTTCATTTCATTTCACTGTTTAAGCACCTGCTCCCGTGTTCTACAGTCAGTGTTTATGCTGCTCTGATGGAGCTGAGCGTAACATAAATTATATCGTGTCCACAACGATATCAAAAACGCATATCACGATAACGATATGCGATACGATATGGCCCACCCCTACTAACCGGTGATTAGGAGCTATGTGCCATCCCATAAGCCACCGCGCCGCCAATCTTCTCACCCCCTGCTCGAGTGATTCATGGCAACCACTGTTGATTGACAGGCGCACATTTAATAATAATAATAATAATAATAATAATATATTATTATTATTATTATTATTATTATTATTATTATTATTACGATTCTGCACAAGCCAAACTTTATAAAAGTGACAAAATACATGTTCGAGTCACCACAGCACGGTCACATGTCAGTGTTTTAAAGAGCCGCTTCAGTAAATGGCCTAAATGAAGGCAGTTTGTGCTTTTGTTTCATTTAGGAGAAACTTAAACCCAAATGGATAATTGGCATACATTGCACAGTGGCGGAGCAGACCTCACTGTGTTTAATATGGCATCTTTCTCTGGGTATGAACCAAAGGACAGGAATTGGTGAATATTTCACCAGAGCATTTTTCATTTTTGTGATGAAGCTGTAGGTGTGGAAGGTAAATCCACATGTAAATTCATGTTTTGAGTCATTGAAGTCCATGGCCAGTAGTAGGAATATTTTTGTAGTCCAATACTATATGGGTAATGTAGTTTTTTTCTGAAACATCTGTTGGTGATGTCACTTCCCTTCCCCTGGGTAAGGACGGTCGAATTGGGCAAATGCTGCTGAAGCTCTAGTTCACTAACTGCATAGAGATCTAACAGTTGACCCCATGAAAGGTTAAGGATCAGGAGCTAGAGTTAGGACATAGAGGCTATAATTTGATGGTTTCGAATGGAGCATTGGTGTTCAGGTCAGTCTCTAACAGCAGCTACACACTTGCACATTTAAAGGCACAAATAAGACTAAAACAACTGGGATTGCTAGACAGTTAAACTATTTGTTATTATTATTATTGCTCTCTCATACTTCGTCTCTCCCTTGGTGTTCAGGGTCGTCCAGGCTGTTGGAAAAAAAACGTCAGCTCCTCAGCACTGAAACTGGGGCACGCTGGGGACTCGGTACCACACCAGTATTGCCAGCTGTTTACCAACTTGCAGAGCCACTTTGCCGACCCAAAGCCTGGACCCCCAAACCAACTGACCGGTCCTACTCCCCAAACCAACAACAGCTGGACCCCATCAGATTTATTTGCTCCTCCCCAAACAATTTTAAGCTTTTTTAAACTTTTTCAAAATAAAAAAATCTAAAACGTTTCTCTATCTTGGTCTCCTTGTACCCTGGTGATCGGAACATCGGGGGCGTTACAACTCTACACCCTGCCTTTGTATGAATGTGGCTTGTCAGTGATTGGTGGTGGTTGGGGGACCATTGTTTGACTACGTTTCCGCCATTTCTGGTGGGAATCTGGCATCTTTTCTTTGCTTTTGTAATTGTGAAGATGGATAGATTAGCGCACCTTAGGAATAGTGTAGTTCTCCAGTGTGGTGTCTTTGCTGGTCACGTGCGCCAGATTCAGAGGGATAATGTTTCCCATTCTCTGCACCTCGTGGATGACTGCGTTTGTGAAGTGCAGCTCGTCTCTGTCTTGCATAGAGGGCATTCGAGACGAACCCACCACAGCATCGATCTCAGCCTGAACCTTTGCTGAAAACAGAGCGAAAGAGACGTTTGCTGAGAAAAAAGAAACCTTCATAGCACGGCGTCACGGTAGTACAGCGGTTAGCGCTCGTGCGTCACAGCTAGAAGGTCTGGATTCGATTCCCACCAGGGACGGAGCCTTTCTGTGTGGAGTTTGCATGTTCTCCCCGTGTCTAAAAACATGTACAATAGGCCAGGATGAATGTGAGTGTGTTAGTGCGCATGGGGGACGACGGATGGAAATTAGCCCATGGCTACAATCTGGTGTGGCTTGTTTGCATGCATGAGACCCATGTATGTTCATTAACATGCACTGTCATTAATAAGCAGACCCTGATCAAAACAGTTAGTACAGCATAACATTTCACCTATAATACAGTATAAGCATTTATTTAGTTATGGGTGTTTCAAAAGCAAAATTGTCCATGTCAGTGGGAATGCTCGCAACTTTGATGGGAGTAGGACATCTTCAGCTCGTCTCTATGGAGATGTTGTGGCTTTGCTTTGACTACAAGTAGTAAATGTTAGGCTTAAATATGTTAAATCCTCTCACAGATGCTTTTTTTTTTTCTTTTTAGCAAAAATAACATTGTGTCCATATAGGATCATGTCAGGTATCGCTGGCATCTTTGTTTGAGCATCAGCGTTTTAACTACGCTCTAGTCGTTACAATAGGCATACAATTGATAATGTTGTACAGAATATCTTCACCTGGAACAAGTTCTGCAAATGAGGTATTAGAATGAAAGGCAAAAATATCTTCAAGACAAAAACTAGTCCAGGTGACTGCTTAGACTGTTTGTTACTATCATTCTGTCCAGCACAACTGAGGGATAAAGCACAAAGCACAAGCTGGTTTTGTGTGAGTAATTATTCTACAAAGAAAGACCCACCTGCAGTTCAAAGATCCCTCTGTTTTTGCAAAGTAAGTAAGTTTGATTTCAAACTCACCTTGGATGTCGGGATGGTTGATCATGTACAGTAAGGCCCAGTTCAGAGTCGTCGTCGTGGTCTCGGTGCCAGCAGTGAATAAGTCCACAGCAGAAATGCTTAAATTCTTCACATCAAATCCAGATTCTTTGTCCTCATTCTGCAAATGAAACACAAAGAGCGAGAAAACATAATGTCAGTTAAAATACTGCCATTCTGACGTAGTCAAGCTAGTCAGCTCTGAGGTGTTGTTGATGCTGTTACTCAATCAAAATATTAATGATGCATTTGTTTTATGTAGCATGATTTCCAGAGGGGTCACGAGACACTTGTGAGATGATTTCAATGAATTAAATGAATTTTTGATTGAAAGCAGTATATTTTAGGGAATACAAGCCAAATATCAAAACATACTATCATAGCAGACATTAATAAACCAGATTTTATTGTTGCGTACCCAAATTTATCATAAATACCAATCATATTTTACAGTGGGGGGGTTCAGACTTCAGAGTTGTTGGTCTGGTGATTTTGGGGGACCCCTAAATTACATCATTGTCAAACCTTTTGTGCAAATAGTTTTTTGGAGCAAAATCTAACATCAATCAATCCTTATTTGTTTAGCCAAAGTACTTTCCATAAATGCAGTACTTTTAACAGACAATTCAATACAGAGAAAGATTAAAGATTAAATGAATGTGTTGTTAATAGGCAGGTCAAAAATCTAAAATATGCACAAAGAGTTTTAATGAATCACCTACTTCAGCCATTTCAGTGAGGAAGCAGTCAATGTAGTCGCGTGGATTGGATGGGTCGTGGGTTTCTTTGTGTTCCTCTATCTTAACCTTTACGTAGTCTATTATGTTTTGAATCAGGGCAATAATCCTCTGGTGTGATCCAGGCAGCCTCTTCATCAGCCAGGGGGCGATATTGTACAACTAGATGTGGATGAACACAGGCGTTCACTTTCCACCTCCAGTCAAGTCAAATGTTTAAATATTGCACTTTTGGTCTCCTTTCTACAATATTCATGAATGAAAACAGACCTGGAACCAGATACTGCCCTCTAGTATTAGCAGCTCCTTGAAGTCCTCAAGAATCTGCTGGTGCTTCTTGTTGTCGTAGTCCATCCGTTCACCAAACACCAAACAGCTGATGATGTTGGACACGGCCTTGTTTATAAATATGTGAGGGTTACGCAGTTCACCTACAATACACAACAAAGACACAATACAATAACCAGTGCAATTTCTAATTTTGCATTTGATTTAATCAAGGTAAGATTTGATCAATCGCAACAATGTTCAAATATATGGTTTTCTGACATTCCTGCTAACCCCGTCTCCAGGTCATACCCAGCCTGAAGGTCCATTTGGGGACAGGCGCATGTAGTTGTGACCTTTGACTTAATAACCTGGTGAGTCAGACACTCGTATTTTCTTGATAAACACAGGAAAAAGAGGATCTGAGGCACTCTGACTTAAAATTTAAAAGTCCTTTCTTAAATGGACATGCCGACGCGTTTCGACCTAGAGATGGTCTTCCTCAGGGCATATGCTTAAAAAGCAGCACCAGGTGGCCTTAAATACTTAATTATAATTTAATTATTTTATACATGAACATAAATGTCCTTGAGAAATTCCAGTCTGGCTTTAGGGTAAACCACAGCACCGAGACGGCTCTTTTAAAGATTTTAAATGATTTTAGATTAAATTATGACTCACAGAAGGTCACAGTGTTGGTTCTACTGGATCTGAGCGCTGCCTTTGATACAGTAGACCACACTATTCTTTTAACTCGTTTAAAACACATTGGCCTCTCTGGTGCTGTCCACAAATGGTTTACATCCAACTTCACAGACAGGACATTCATGGTACAGTAAGTGTGGATACCTGCTCCTCTAAGGTTCATAAAATTACATGTGGTGTGCCCCAGGGTTCGATTTTAGGCCCAGTGGTTTTTAACCTGTATATGCTCCCTCTTGGTGATGTCATCAGGAGACATGGAGTCAACTTTCATAGTTATGCTGATGATACACAGTTGTACATCTCCGTGTCTCCTGATGACACCAGGCCAATGGAGGCACTTTTTAATTGCATTTTAAATATCAAATCCTGGATGGCAGAAAACTTTCTCCAGCTTAACCAGGACAAAACTGAAGTTTTAGTCATCGGTCCTGAGGCCCAGAGAACTTTTACCTAAACTACAGTCATTGTCTTTTAATCCTTCCTCACAAGTGAAGAACCTGGGTATATTTTTTCACTCTGAGCTGATTTTATTCCACACATTAAGAATATCACAAAGATAGGTTTTTACCATCTAAAGAACATAGCCAGAGTCCGCCCCATTCTCTCTGGCCAGCACGGAGACGCTAATGCATGCTTTGATCACCAGTCGTATCGACTACTGTAATGCCCTGCTGTAATGCTCTACCCAAAAAGAGTATCTCAGGTTTACAACTCTTACAAAATTCAGCAGCTCGTGTGCTGACGAAATCCAGGAGGCGGGACCATTACACCGGTTTTAGAATCACTACATTGGCTCCCCGTGTGTTTCAGGATTGATTTTAAGATTCTTTTAATGTTTTTTAAGTGTCTTACTGGTCTTGGTCCTTCTTATCTTTCAGAACTGCTTTTACCTTACAAACCTTCGCAGACTCTGCGCTCCTCTGGGGAATTGTTTTTAATCTGTAAAGCACTTTGCACTACAACCTTGTATGAAAAGCCCTCTATAAATAAAGTTGTCATTGATTGATTGATTGATTGATAGTGAACTGGACTATATATTACTTTTTGCAGAGTGGGATCCTTTTCCAGCAAATCACTTTTCCCACAATTCTGGTTTTACAATGATCACAGTAATTGCGGTTTGTCTTTTAAATGTGAAAGAGATTTCCTCTCAGACTTTCTTTTGATTTCAGTAACACTGTTGTCTTTGTTAATCCTGTTCCAACAAAAAAAATCTAAATCAACAACTGTTAAATCAATGTCCTTATTGTTCTGAGTTCTATCTATGGATTGCATTTATCATTTACCATAGTGGGCGTGCCTGACAGGTGTAAAACCCGCCTTTTGGAGAAAGAATACAACAATAGTGTCTACATTGAGGGAAAGGTTAAACCCGTCCCGACAAAGCAGGGAGTGTGTTAGGGAGGGAAGTCTAGGCATGTCTGTAAAGAGCTTTCATGAACCACTGCTGGACAAGTCATAACAGTCAATAAAGAATTTTGACAAACAGTTAAGCATGGAATTATTTAGTATTTCTATCACATAGAAAAAGAAAAAGAAAGAAAAAGCTAGTATATTCAAAACAAATCTTAACAATGATAATCACTAAATAACTAAACAAAACAAAACAAAAACTTAAAAAAAGAGCAGGGAAAACAAAGAAAGACCAAACAGCTCTAAACGATGTGTGGACTGCGGTGTAATGACCTTTCTGTTGTGCAAACACCTCGGCCAGATACTGGCACTCCTGTTGAATGGCCGGCTCCAGTGACTTTTGCCCAGACCAAAGTTTCTGAGTGTGTGAAGAGCGAACCGCCTCTGCTGTTTCCACAGGTAGCCATTGGATGCCACAAGACCTGCAGATCACCACAAAAACTATATAAAAGTGAATGAAAGTATATATATTTTAAAAGGAGCACACACCATTATTTCCAAGAGTTTCTTCAAACATAGGGAAGGTTGGTCGGTCGAGGTAGTCCTCTCCTCTCACGGCCAGCGCCTCTTTCACGAGCCTGTATCCATGAATCACCACGACTTGTCCTCCGAACAAACGAAGGCTGTAGATGTTTCCATACTTCTTTGCAAACTGGAGAGGGACAACACATTTTCAGCAGAGACTGTCACTCCTTTCCATCCTGTCACACAAAGTACCAGCTGGTCTAAGGTCAGGTCATGAGATATTTGAGCAAATTAATGCAAAAAATTAGGGCTGTACGATACTGAAATAACTTGCGACATTTTACCAAACCATTTCAACACGATATGTTCCATTCAAAATAAACACAAATCACAGTTTTTCAGCTAGCAGAAGTGATTAAAAAACAACAATCAGAATCAAAACATGGGTAAAATGTAACTAAATTAGAAAATGAACTTTAACACATTTTAAGTTCTATTCTTTTGTTTTTTGTTTGTTTTTGGCTGAGTTTGCAAAAAATGTGTTGACCTCAGTCAGATGAAGACTTTAGTGATGTTGCGATGTTGCGATATTGAAATAACTAGCAACATTTTACCAAACCATTTCAACACGCTATGTTCCATTCAAAATAAACACAAATCACAGTTTTTCAGCTAGCCATCACAGAAGCCATCCCAGCAGGGGCTGGAGCTGAAAACAGCTCCGACCTACTTCCGATGAGTTGTGTCTCACTATTGCTCCTATACCATCCTATGCTATAGTTTGAGCTTATATTTGGCATTTGGCTGTGAGTCGTGTCTCACCATTGCTTCTATGCCATAGATTGAGCTTATTTCCGATATTTGGTATTATGAATCGATTGTGTACTGCTGTATATCTTCATAAAGTATGTTATGCTCGTGTTTTAATGATAATGAGAGGGGATCTGTGCCATGGGTCGTTATGAGCAGTGACTCTGGCCGTGGGTCGTGACTCACACTCCGGGAGCCACAACTCATAGGCTGTGTACAGCAGTACACAATCAATTCATAATGCCAAATATCTCATATAAGCTCAAGCTATAGCATAGGGTGGCATAGGAGCAATGGTGAGACAAGACTCACAGCCTATGAGTCGTGACTTACGGTCTGTGAGTCACAACCTACGGACAGAGTCACTGCTCAGAACGACTCATGGCACAGATCCACTCTCATTATCATTAAAACAAGTGCATAACATACTTTATTAAGATATACAGCAGTACACAATTGATTCATAATACCAAATGTCGGAAATAAGCTCAATCTATGGCATAGAAGCAATGGTGAGACACGACTCACAGCCAGCGAGCCACAACTCACCGGCCATGAGTCGCATGAGTCACCGGAAGTAGGTCGGAGCTGTTTGCAGCGCTTGCTGTCGCTCAGCCATCAACAGTCAGGATCAAAACAAGGGTAAAATTGAACTAATTTAGGAAATGTTTAACTAAAACTGAATGTGGCAGTATGCCTGCAGGCGGGCACTGCCACTTGTAGTTTTGATGGTGATTGGCTGTGCGCGCCGGCCGTCACCTGATAAATAGCACTTCCGTTTATTATTTGACCTCTGACTTCCTGTACGCCCAGTCTCCGGTGTTGTGGTTGTTGCTCCTCGTCACTCTCCAGTCCAGGTAGTATCATATTGGTCGCTAAATGTAAACCTCAAGTTGGTATTAACTATAGTCCTTGTTAACGTTTAGTTTGTCGCGGCGCCGTCATGGGCCCGCGGTCTCCCTAACTGGTCATGCTAGTAGTTGAGTGGATTGGCTGCGTTGACTCGGACTCCGCTGTCAAAGCCCCGAGCCATGCAAATGCCCCGCTCAGACATCTAGGACCAAGGAGGGTCGTCACTGCCGCCTGCCTTTTTGCCTTTTATCACCTTTTTCTCTGCCTTTTGGTTCGCCTGTTCTGTTATTATTCCCCTGTCACTGGATTCGTGGAGCGCCGTAGGTGCGCAACGTCATGGGTAGACTGTGGTAACTGAAAGATGGACTGAAAACAAGTAACTAAACGAACTTTGGACAAACATGATTTTAACTAAAGAATGTGAAAATAAATGTAAAACTTTTCTATACAGTGCCTGGCCTCTGTGATCCATCTACTCAACAACGAACCTACGTGCTTTACTTAGTTTCTGGTGCTGGCCATCTCCAGCTGGCGTTGTCTGGCAATTTTATGTTTAAAACAGCTAAGTTAACCCTCGCATTGCCACATGAACTTTAACATATATTTAAGTTCTGAGATGTGTTGATCTCTGTCAGATGAAGACTTTAGTGATGTTGCGATATATTGTGGCTACTAATATTGCACACACATTAACTCCGGTCCGGGTTCGGTCCTGATCCAGTCCTGATTTGATTTCCCCCAAACTGCCACTCAGTGGCCAGCTCCTGTGCCAGAACTGCGCCAGATACAGAAACGGCACTCGCGAGAATAGAATTTCACGTGAGTTCACCCTCTTGGGATGGGTTGACGTGATAAGTAGCCCCTTAGACGTTTTTGTAAACAAAAGACATATTTGCTGGTGTGACAAATCAACGTAGGGATCAGAACGTGGAGAAACTCTAAACAGGTCCTTCGTCCATCATCGGTGTGAAGTGGATGATGCCTTGGTCTAAGAACCACACGCAAAGTGGGATGATTCCAAGGGAATTAATCTTTGAATTCCTGGTTTGGTGCGCGGCGCGTCTGCTGCACGTCCCGCTTTGTTTTCCCTCCGTTGATCTGTCACACCGGTACAACGACTCCACACGCTTTTTAAAGTTTCACATTAGATAGGAATAAAGTGACTACCCTTTGTTAAAATGGAACACGCCTGTCTTTGTCAGCACTTTTAAAGCACAAAATGTATAGCTTCTTTTTTATGTGGTGATTTGGATTGGAATGTTTGCTTGTAGACAGTTGCACTGTACCTCTGCGAAATCCAGCAGAATCCTCGGAGGTGAAATGCGAGGCAAGTCTCCAATGAACGGTATGGGCCACGGTCCCGGAGGGTAGTTTTGAGGTCGCCAGTTTTTAACAATATCAGTAAATAAACCAAAAAGAAAAACAAATAGTAAAATACTCCTGTAGTCGAGCCACTCCAACCCCAGAGTCTGGAATAAAGCCTCCATCTCTGAGATTAGTTTCTGGTGCTTCGTGCGCGCAGTGCAAGTGACTGCACAAACTGTTGTGCAAGAACTTTGGACAAGTCCTAATATTTAACCAGAGAGGCGGGGTAACTCTGTAGTAACTTGGAGTAATCATGCAGTAGACTACTTTTGACCTCTTCTTAAATTGGCTAATTTTATTGGAAGTAAGAGGCTACTTGTTAATTTGGTTACTTTTCTTCTGTGTGTTTACATGCGCTCCTGTAACATGGTTATTAGGGATATCCTGGTTATGACAGTATTCTGGATATGATGTTTACATGCGTTCAAGAAACCAGGACACTCGTATCCCTGTGTATATATGAGCAACTACAGCGATGAAGACGGCAATCCGGGTATTAGTTTTTCCCCATTGATTTGGCTTATTTCTTGAAACAGAAATTACATTCTCAAAACAACATGGACAAGTCTCCAAACCACTTGGCAATTGTTCACAACAGAATTGAATTTCTCACTGATTTCATCAAATTGCAAATGTCTAAGTCCATGTCTCAATGTCTCACTACATCTTTGCAAATGATTACAGTTTTTGCCCGTTACTTGAGCACATTTTGCAAAACTTCGCTCATTGTGCAAAACTCTACACACAAGTAAACATGACACAACACTGGGAAATATACCATTCACATCTGTGTCAAATTGAAACTCTACTATCAAAACCTAAACTCTGCTATTCATTTATTCATTTTCATTCATTAATTTTTTCATTTATTTCAGGCAGACAATGGTAACAAAGGAAAAATATACAGTATATAAATAAAATGATCCATTTCTACCTGAAAGGGAGTGGGAAGAAGATAACTTATTAAATCCTACCCCCAGTTTCCCATTCAGAGCTTACTACATTCAGCTTCACTGTTACTTTGTTCAAGGATTATTTTACAAATGATATATCATGGTGGCATTACCATGGGTAACAATTATTAAATTGCAACAACTGTATACAAACAATATAAAGAAAATTAACAATACCAACAATGGTAATGGACAATATATCAATAATGGTAAAAGACAAATTATACCAACGATGGTAAGGAAACATTGAGCACTTAACACTATGAGACAACAGCAATTTAAATTAAAGACCGTCATCTCTATATTTTGACCAGATGCAATGTTTATATAACAGTTTGAATCGATGGACAGTTTGGCATTGCTTGTGTTGTAAGTCCAGTTTGTTCCAGAGTTTCCCTCCGCGTACAGACACACAAAAACGTTTACGCTACTAAAACCTAACATTCCTTTGTCAAAATGTAATTCTGATGACAAAATGACACATACTTGCATCATATGCATACACTTTCAGATCGGGGGAACACACTAGTCTACTTTATATAAAACACTGCAGTCTTTGATTTTCACTGTTTATTCATATTTTCAGGAGGCACATTTTCAAACAACCAAAAAAATCAAATAGGCCTACTCAATATTGTACATTCCAGTAACAAGAACTCAGTTAAAGCAAAAAAAAAAAAAATACATACAAATAATAATAAAAAAAAGTTCTAATTAAGGCGGACATAAAGGATGAATTTAAAACAACGTTACAAAGATAGCTACCTGTCGGACAGAGCACCCCAGCGCCAGCACCGGGTACAACAGGCAGCAGGAGATACACAAGGTCAGAGGGCAAACACTAAACCGGGGCCTTTTATAGTGCGCCCCCAGCGGCCGCATGGGAACAACACTACCCCAAATTACTCGCCTCATCACAGGTACATGTGTTTGAGGTATGGTAACAAAAGCTTCAAGTTGTGTTACTTTAGTCTAAGCATGGGTCTATAGTGTTCAAGCAACGGGCAAAAACTGTGAGTACATTTAGCCTACAATTAGCACAATTTCCAAGTGAATAGATCTTGTTGATCTAAACCGATTCTCCGTCTAATGGTTGTTCACTCCAAAACGTGTCAGAGTAATTTCATTGTATAAGTCATCACATGCACAATAGTCTGTTCAGTTGTCAAAATTATTCAAGAACACAATACCATGAATACCATATATGAATCCCTTGGAACATTTGATAAATTTATTACAGCAATTACGACAATGCCTCCTAAGTTTTTTTTTAACATTGCGAGATAGGACTCAGGCAAAAATGAAGTTTGTTGTAGAATCATGCAAATCGGTACAGACGTGCATCATGACATGTTGAGCAAAAAATATTACTATGGCAACGCCGTCCGCCATATTGGATGTCAGCCCGCGAAGCGGGAATCCGCCTTTATTTTTCACTTTGTACAAAATGTATCTCCTCCTAGAGCTTTTATCGGAATGAGGTAATTTTGGGTGTGTGACACGACGAGTGGTATATAAAATAAATAAAAGCCAGACAACGCCATCCAGTAAAACTGGAAATGAATGTGCTTTAAGGCACACAGGTTCGACCCATAAGGACAGAGGCAGCATGTTCCTTGTACACAGTTTAGTTTATTTCTATGTTTTACTTGTGTTGTATCTTTCTGTTGTACTTCATACGTTGACATTTCATTTCACAGTTTTGGTAGCTCACATTAGCTTACATTTGATACACAATTCACATTTCATTTAACCACAGTTTGTACACTGTACTGTAGGTCGTCTTGAGTGTCTCCCAAATAGTGGAGCAAAACAACAACAAATGGGAAGCAAGACAAGAAGAAACAAGACAGCAGCAGTTAGATCCACCTGAACGTAAATAAAAGGTTAGCTGAGGAGCAGTTACAAAATAAAGGCTAACCACCAGGCAAGGCCAATCCTACCGTCGCACGCCCACATCTAGCCCCTCTCGGCTGGTTCGGTGCTTCGATAGCCCCCCAGTTCCGTCACAGGAGGGCCCCAGCAGACCCCGAGCCACCATGCACCGAGAGCAAGCAATGGACGCCATGGAGTGGTGCGCGTTGAGGCTCTCGGGCCGACGGGCCAAAGCGTCCACCCCGAGAGGAGGCTGTTGACCTGAGCGAGAACCAGAGTGGGCACTGTGCGTTCTCTGCACTTGCAAAAAGGTCTGCTATCGGTCTGCCGAACCGGAGCCACACCTCCACCTCTGGAGCCAGGCCCCACTTGTCCCGCAAGGCGCCTCCCTGGACATCCTGTCGGCGCCCACGTTGCGTTCGTCGGGGATGTGGCAGGCCGTCAGAGAGGCTAGGTGGGTGTCCGCCCACAGTAGGATTTCCAGCGCCAGACTGTGGAGAGCGGGGGACCTGGTCTCCCCCCCCCCCCCAAAATTGGCCGGACACCGCCGTTTTTCTTGGGGATGAGGAAGTAGGGCGAATAAAACCCTGTCCCTGAGCGGATCCACCTCCACTATAGCTCCGCGCTGAAGCAGGGAGCTCACTTCCCCTTGGAGAGCCGCCGTGTCGTCCGGGCCTTGCAGTCTCGTCTCGAACACACCACAGAAGGGTGGGGGCCTTCGAGAGAACTGCAGTGCGTAGCCCCTCCGTAGCGTCCTGTCCAGCCACGGCACCGACAGGAGCCCTGCACCCTTCCAAACCCGATAGAACTGTGTCAGAGGTTGAACTACAGGTCCGCGGGAGAGAGGGGAGGCGGGACCGCCCACAGACTCCCCTCCCAGGGACGAGTCGTGACGTGGGGGCCCCCGTGGAAAGGGCTGCAAAGGTTTAATACTTTTAACTGTCGTCTCCAATAAAGGAGACGGGGAAAGAGTTGCCTTGCGCTTTCCCCGAGTATAAGCAGGTAAATACGTTCGAGGGCGAGCATCGGCAGCGCAGCCAATGAGAAGCCCGTCAACCGACGCCACTCGGTGACGCGACAGAGGGAAGGTTCCATCGCGGCCTACCCCTCCCAGGTCCGACAGCCGCTGGCAAGGGGGGGGCAGAGCCATGGAAGGTGCTGCACCAACCGTCGGCCAATCATAGCTGAGGACTGGCACAGTGGAGATTGAATTGCTTTGCTCTTGGTGAAAGATCAATAGGTAATATAGCGCTTGGAGCCTAGGAGATGGTACACCCCCAAAAATGAGCCGGTTTGGCCCCAAAAGACCGGCGAGCAGGGGACAGTACACGGAACGGCAAATCCGACGGCGACCTTGCGAGGCCGAGAGGCACGGCAGAGACACAAGGCAGGAATGCAACGCTGGCAAGGCGGGGACACAGCGGCCGGCGAGGCAGACACGAGACGGGAACGCAGCGCTGGCGAGGCAACAACACGAGGCAGGAAAACAGCGCCACAAGGCGGGGACACAGCGGCCTTCGAGGCCGGTACACGGCGGCCAGGAAGGTAGAGAGACGGCAGCGACGCAAGACAGCAATGCAGCGCCAGCAAGGCAGAGACGCAGCGGCCTTCGAGGCAGAGACACAGCGGCCGGCGAGGCAGAAACACAGCGGCCTTCGAGGCAGAGACACAGCGGCCGGCGAGGCAGAAACACAGCGGCCGGCGAGGCAGAGACACAGCGGCCGGCGAGGCAGAGACGCAGCGGCCTTCGAGGCAGAGACGCAGCGGCCGGCGAGGCAGAGACGCAGCGGCCGGCGAGGCAGAGACGCAGCGGCCGGCGAGGCAGAGACGCAGCGGCCGGCGAGGCAGAGACGCAGCGGCCGGCGAGGCAGAGACGCAGCGGCCGGCGAGGCAGAGACGCAGCGGCCGGCGAGGCAGAGACGCAGCGGCCGGCGAGGCAGAGACGCAGCGGCCGGCGAGGCAGAGACGCAGCGGCCGGCGAGGCAGAGACACACGAGACCGGAACGCAACGCCAGCAACACGAGGCAGGAAAACAGCGCGGGCAAGGCGGGGACACAGTGGCCTTTGAGGCCGGGACACGGCGGCCAGCAAGGCATAGAGACGGCAGCGACGCGAGACAGGAACGCAGCGCCAGCAAGGCAGGGGCATAGTGGCCGGCGAGGCGGAGACACGAGGCAGGAAAACAGCGGCCGGCGAGGCAGAGACACGTCATGAGGAAGAAAACGGAGCTGAGAGAAGGCAGATGAGGGAATCACACGAGAACTGAACATGTCATGGGTAACGTGCGTCGATCCAGTGGAGCAGCGTTCAGGGACACGCCATCGAGGGCAGGAAAGCCCGCGACCACACCAGCTTGGGGCACTGCAGCTGCTACGAGGAAGAGCCGAGCGGCCTGGGCTTCGACAAACGGTGGCACCCGGAGAATCGCCGCCGCAGAGATGAGCAGGCGAATGCTGCAGGTCCCAGGTAACGCGCGGGGACACGACAGAAGTCGCAGCGCAGCTGGGAAGCGAACGGACCATGATTGCTGTTGCTTAAAAGCGGGACTGATGGCGATGATTGGCTGCTACGGAGGTGCGGCTCTTACGCTGATGGCTGAGGTGGAGGTGTGGCCCTCTCAAGATCGATCATTGGCTGGAGGTTGATGACGCTGGGGTTTGTCTACCAGGCTGAATTAACGCCTAGGCTTCATTACACAGGAGAGACTGTGAGAGCTAGAGTCAGTTTGGGCCAAAACAAAAAATGTCACTGTTTGAACAGGAAAAATCAGGTACCCCAGCTTTAACAGTCAGATGAAACTAGAACCTTAATGAAGCACTGTAGGCTGCATATGATTTTCATTGTTTTTGTTTGTGTGTTATGTTACATTATGTTATGCTGAATACATTTTCTTTTTACTCTGATGTATGGAAGTTACTTTATTTGTGTGAATGTTAATGGTTACAATTTCCTTGGCAGTATGCAATGTGTGATGTCAAACCTTGGAGGCGACTCTTACCCTCAAATCCTATTTCTTTGTTGTTGTTGTTTGTTTTTTTTCAGTTTTATACACAATTGTATTCTGTTAGCTAGACAAAAAAAAGTTACAGTAGTCATTGTCAATAAAGGATTGGGCTAAGACAGAGGTGGACATGAGGGACATTTCAATGGTCCTCTGCCATAGTGACAAAACATCTAAACATTTAGACTTGCAGTGCTTACACAATGCCAGAGGGACAAAGCATTGTGGGGGCACTGACTGTTTAAATGAGAAGGAAATTTAGTTTTGACACATAAGTGAACTGTTTTGGGAGAGGTATGAACTTTTGCAGGTGAACCATGGTGTTGTGCCGAACCATCCACGTTATTTTGGCAAAAGCACCAAGAGTGTGGAGAACCTCCAAAGCAATTGAGAAGGATCTTATTATGGGGGCATTGACTATTTAAATGAGAAGGACATTTAGTTTTGAAGCATGAGTGAACTGTTTTGGGAGAGATATGATCTTTTGCTGAGTGAGCTATAGTGTTGTGCTAAACTTAAGAACGTTTTGGCAAATGATCTTACAGTTTTGAGAATGTAATTTCTGTTTCAAGAAATGAGCCAAACCAATGGAGAAAAACTGTAAAGTATTGGGTTGGTCGCCCTCTGGGAGATTTTCCAGGCACATCTCATTGAGAGGAGGCTCAGAGGAACAACCTCTGGAAGGACTATCTCTCGGCTGGTCTGGGAATGCCTTGGGATCCCCCTGAAAGAGCAGGAGGACGCTTGCGTGGATAGGGAAGCCTAGGCTTCCCCCGGATAGAGCAGAACAGATGATGAACATGTAGTAGTAATATAAGCAAATATGAAGCTGCTGTACATGTCCGTGACAACAGGGATCTAACTGTAATTAATGATTACTCAGAGCGGATAACATAGTGTTCTTAGTCAATGGACTTAGATGTGAAATTTCATAGGTGTGTGTGTGTGTGTGTGCAGGGCTCGAAATTGCGACCATTTTGGTCGCATATGCTCCCAAAATTATGCCTTTGCGATCTAAAAATAGAATCACTCGCATGTTTGCGACTGCAAACAAATGCTCCGGTCCACCTTAAAAGAAAACCTCGTGCTACCTTAGAAACGCTTGTGTCATTTGTTTTCACAAACGCTGCCTGCCAAGAACAGCAAACTTTCTTTTCTAGAATAGTTTGAGAACATATCTGAACAGTACGATCTGTTCTCTCTTTTGGCTCAGCGCCGCTGTCATTCCTCCCAGTCACACGCGCTGGGCCGACCTGTACCAGCCCAGTGCGTGTTCTCTGCGTGTGCCTGTGCACCGCTCTCATTCTGCCCGCTTTCATTTAGCCAATGTATTTACGCAACTGCAGTCTCTTTATGAGAAAACGAGGAATATATATGTCATTCATAAACTCACTGGGACTGGGGACTATCTCTAAAATGACGCGCGAATCGATGTCGTGCGGAGAAGCAGCGCAAACTTCAATCCAGCCCCCTCGTGCAGCGCTGAAAGCGAATCATCGCCGCTCTCGCAAAATACAAAACGTAAAGTCACAAACGCAATGTTTAACACGTCTTCTAAGGTTCTGGCAAGGGAGTTTGCCGCGTGTATCGCGATCTATGGAGCTTTCTCCGCAGCACAGAGTGAGGAGAGTGTAGGTGCAGAGAGAGGAGACGATGAAGTGCGGTGAAGCAGGGGCGGAGCAAGTCGGGGGTTGGGGGCGATCTGGTGTCCCATTTATAATGTTAAAATTTAGCCTGATGAGTTTTGTAGATTGGTGAATCATTGCAAACAGCTAAAATAATATTTCTAAAATGCAACAGAAGGCTGGAAGTGGCATGTGATATGCTTAAATTTCCTTCATCCCTGTTAAAAGCGTCCCTGTTGTTAGGCCCAAGCGCCATCAGGGCTGGCGAAGGGGCTCTTGTAATCGTATAGAGTGCGCGGAGCGAAGCGGAGCGCTCTCCCCCAAAGCGCTCGCCTCCTCTCAAACATGCACTAACGCACTCCTCTCGTCGTGCACGTTCCGTGCACGTGCACATGTATCAGAAAACGAGCATTGTAATTGGACTCCCCCAAAGTGCAACAAAACGCACAAAACGAGCGCGAAGCGCTCCCCTCCTCTCAAACACTCACTAACACACTCCTCTTGCCGTGCACGTCCCGTGCACATACATATATAATGCAAAAATCAACATTGTAATTGTACAGAGCCCATAAAAGTCAATGGGCGACTGAGAGCCCTGGGTCACTGACTTCGTGCCCGTCAGTGACCCAGGACCTCTACCATGAGGTAGGAATGCGCGAGCGCTTTCCGAAAATATATAGTTTATGGTACCCGCGTAAGCGGGAACATTGTTTTCGTATGGGAATATTATTAGGCCGAGCGGCCTGCCGTCGCAAGGGCCTATTGTAATCGCAACGCAGTGCGCAGAGCGCACTGTACCTAAGTGCGCGGAGCGCACTGTACCTAAGTGCGCGGAGCGCACGAAAACAGCGCGAAGCGCTGTCCCCCAGGCAAACGTAACCTCACCGTCTCAAACAGTGACTGCCCACACCTCTGGTGTGGGCCCTTTATACTTGTTATTGCAGGAAAATTAATGGGTAAACGCAACGCAGCGCACCGTACGTAGGTGCGCGGAGCGCACGAAAACAGCGCGAAGCGCTGTCCCCATGTCAACCGTAAACTCACCGTGTAAAACAGTGACTGCACCTCTGGTGTGGGCCCTTTATACTTGTTATTGCATGAAAGTGAATGGGGGTATATGGCCAACTGACATACGGAAGTGGATGACGAGCGCGAAGATTGTTTTTTTGCAAAAAATATTATTATTAGGCCCGAGCGGCCTGCCGTCGCAAGGGCCTATTGTAATCGCAACGCAGTGCGCATAGCGCACTGTACCTAGGTGCGCGGAGCGCACGAAAACAGCGCGAAGCGCTGTCCCCATGTCAAACGTAAACTCACCGTGTAAAACAGTGACTGCCCACACCTCTGGTGTGGGCCCTGTATACTTATAATTGCATGAAAATGAATGGGGGTATATGGCCAACTGTCATACGGACCTCGGACCCACACGGCTGCGTGGGGGTGGTTGAGAGCTTTCCAAAAATGTATAATATGTTGTCGTCGCGAAAGCGACTATATTGTTTTTGCAAGAAATATTATTAGGCCCGAGCGGCCTGCCGTCGCAAGGGCCTATTGTAATCGCAACGCAGTGCGCGGAGCGCACTGTACCTAAGTGTGCGGAGCGCACGAAAACAGCGCGAAGCGCTGTCCCCATGTCAAACGTAAACTCACCATGTAAAACAGTGACTGCCCACACCTCTGGTGTGGGCCCTTTGTACTTGTTATTGCAGGAAAATTAATGGGTAAACGCAACGCAGTGCGCGGAGCGCACTGTACCTAGGTGCGCGGAGCGCACGAAACCAGCGCGAAGCGCTGTCCCCATGTCAAACGTAAACTCACCGTGTAAAACAGTGACTGCCCACACCTCTGGTGTGGGCCCTTTATACTTGTTATTGCATGAAAGTGAATGGGGGTATATGGCCAACTGACATACGGAAGTGGATGACGAGCGCTTCGCGCTCGTCATCCACCTCGGACCCCCACGGCTGCGTGGGGGTCGTTAAGAGCTTTCCAAAAATGTATAATATGTTGTCGTCGCGAAAGCGACGATATTGTTTTTGCAAAAAATATTATTATTATTCTTTATTCTTCTTTCTTTCTTTCTTCTTCTTCTTCTTCTTCTGCTCTTTGAGCAGCAATTTGACCCCCTGAACATAGTCGAAAACTCACCAAACTTTGCCCAAAATTCAGGTCCGGTGAAAAATTAATTTAAATATGTGTTTCGTATTGGGGAAATAAAAAATGGCGCGACAGCGCCACCTACAAAAGTGAAAATACATTGCGCCTATGGAGGAGGGGCCAACGTCAACTTTGTCATAGAGCGACGGGATTCGGTACAGACATTCGTCATGTGACGACAAACAAAAAATATTATTGTGGCCACGCCCCAGACAAACCGGAAGTCCGCCATTTTGACAGGAAGGTGGGAAAATGCTGAGTCAGCGTTTTCGCTTACATCGCATTTTAAAGGATCTGTATCATGCTATTTTAGCCATTCCAAAGTAAAGTATAGGCATATATATGATATATTGTACCTCTATCACTATGGAGTACTCATTTTTGAGAGAAATATAAGTATTTTTGGGGGGTATTTTCCCTACCCGGAAGACAAGACGCTTCGATTCAGTTAACTCCGCCCCTCTCTCCGCTCATTCCACATTTGCAGTATTATAAATATAAATATTGCTGCAAAAAGTGAAGTTACTTCACATAATGCAGTTATAAGGAGTTGACACGTGCAACACAGTTTCATAAATGGCTAACACACACGCTAACACGCGTTTTGATTGACTCACCGCTCAGCATGGCCTCCCCATCGTCGGGTGTTTACGTTATGGCCCTCGTGTTGGTTATAAAAGTTAATCCACTTTGATTCTGGCCAAGGTTTACCAAGCATCCATCAGGTTGGTTGATATAGTAGCTAGCTTAATCCCGGAAAGAAATTCCAACTTCTGGCGAGTGCACTCTTCTTTAGGAAGGTTGAAAAGTCCTGTTCCTCTCGTAGCCAAACGCGCATCCGTGACATTATCGGTAAGAAAAAAGAACAGGCGGTGTCCAGAGTAGGTTAGAAAGAGCTCAGTCTCCAAAAACAACATTTATGCTCGGATCCATGGCTGCTCCGGGGCCGTGGGTGCGCTTGATTAGCGTCGCGGGACAGCACAGACGCCTCGGAGAGATGCTTTTTTTTTTTTTTTTTTTTTTTTTTCCAAAAAAAAAAAAAAAATTAAAAGCTGTTTTATGAATACAAATTAGGCCGTAAGGCAATACATTACAGACGTAGAGCACTTCCGTTCCGCTGTGACGACACAACTGAACAGCTCAGTCGTTTACCGGGAGAGGGTGGAGCAGCTGCTCAGAGAGCAGGATTCAGGAGGATTACTTAGAACTGCGTGAATGAAGCCAAAAACCGCTCTGGGGGTGTTTTTGATAAGGAAATAGCATAACAACATGGCTAAAAACTCAAAAAAGTCGATTTTGCATGATATAGGACCTTTAACGAACTCCTCCTAGGGCGTTTCACCAAATGAGCTCCAATTCGTTCCAGCTCATCTACAGATGTGGGGCATCAAAAGTTATAAGTTTTACGGTTTGTGTGCGGCGAAGCCGCAATCTTTACGAAGAATTTTGCGACTTATCGTAAACAACAAAATGCTCCCATTCGCACAAACAAACTCCGATTAAAAATCGGAAATATACATTTTATTGACCTTTCACCCCCGGACACAACAAATGTGAAAAAGTGACATTGGGCGCGACAGCGCCCCCTCTAGGCTGAGAACAAAAAATGCATTATCTGAAAAAAATTAGTTTCTCGGAAATGGATAAAATTTGGCACAAAAATAGTTGATGGCATCCCGATCAAAAAAGCCAATGAGACCCAAACCGTATTTTGTACGGTGTTGCCATGGTGACGCCCAGGGCCCCCATGTTATCCTACTGGGACTAACACATAAATCTCACATTATACACAATCACAGCGCGTCACCGCCCTCTGTAAGGAGCTTGTGGACAGTGGTCATGGAAGTACGGCCCGTCGGGGCCGTCCGATGCTGCTATATTTGGGGCGCGCTAGCGCCCTCTGCAGGTTGGAGCCATTATTCACATGGAGAGGCTAAAAATGTAGTTTTGATGTTTACTGACTAAGATTTATGGCACATCAGGGCAATAAAATGTAGGAGGCACGTTAGCACCCTCGGTAGGGTTACACAGGCGTGGCTAAAGGAGGCACGGCCCGTGAGGGCCGTTCGATGCCGCTTGCGGCTTTAATTCTTTCTTTCTTTTGCACTGTCGCAATTTTCACCCAGTGAACATCGACGAAAAGTCACAGATTTTGGCCCAAAATTCAAACCCGATCCGACGCAACTTTTGACTATTTCCAAATTTTGAATTTCAAAATAGTGGCGCTATAGCGCCACCTCCGTTTTTTTTAACAATGCGAGATAGGACTTGGCCAAAAATGAAGTTTGTCGTAGAATCATAAAAATCGGTACAGACGTGCATCATGACAAGTTGAGCAAAAATATTATCACGGCAACGCCGTCCGCCATATTGGGTGTCGGCCATTTTGGATGACAGCCCGCAAAGCGGGAATCTGCCTTTATTTTTCACTTTGTACAAAATCTATCTCCTCCTAGAGCGTTTATCGGAACGAGCTAATTTTGGGTGGAAAATAATCTTGAGAAGTAGAACTTTAAAAGTTATCCAAATTACTTTTCTAAGTTTTACGGTTTTTATGCGGCGAAGCCGCAAACTGTACAAAGTATTTTGAGATTTTTCGCAAACAAAAAATGGCTCCCATTCGCACATATGAAGCCCGATTTCGCTCATTTTGGTATCAGTTGTTAAAATCACAGTCCTAAACACTTTCGTTTGGCAAAATTCAAATTGGGCACGATAGCGCCCCCTATAGGAATTATATGGAGAGTACAAATTTTAGTTTTACGAAAATTCAAATAATTTGGCACAAAATTCTATTTGGTCGTTCCGATCAGAAAAGTCAATCACACCCATGCCATATTTTCACGGTGTTGCCGTAGCGATGACCAGAACGTCCCATTTTATTCTGATGGAAAAATGTTAAACTCCATAATTCAGCGAGAAGTGAGGAACCAAAGTACTTTGGATAACCTTTGTGGATGTTCTGCGGCGCAGCCGCAGCCCTAAGTAAAATGTAAAAATATGCTTCAGTTTGCAGATATAGTGTGATACAAATTCATACTCATTTTTCTCTGTATAATCTCAAAATTGAGTGTGGAGTGCGCGTTAGCGCATTCCAAAAATCCTAAAACTAAGACCCTTTGGAAAAAAGTTAAAAACAAACATAAAGGCAGTAGCAATACCATAATTTTAGATTGAGGGAGACAAAAGGGCGGAAGCGCCCCCTTGCTTTAGGCAGGGCGGTCGGCGAGGGCCGATAATCGCCGCTTGCGGCTATATTTTTTTTTTGGTTCCGCTCCTACATTTTTACTGTGCTCCTAAATTTCAGAATTAGGAGCATAAGCGCTACCAAGAAAAAAAGTTAATTTCGAGCCCTGGTGTGTGTGTGTGTCTGTGAGAGAGAGTGTGTGTGTGTGTGTGTGTGTGTGTGTGTGTGAGTGAGAGAGTGTGTGTGAGAAAGAAAGAGACCAAGGAGACTTTTTATCTTTTATCTTTATTATGTATTTTTATTCATTCATCAGGACAGTGATAACTGAGATTGCATTTGTCTTTTGCAAGAGACAGAGTGTCCCAGACACAAGGCGGCAGCATAATTGAGTTTACAATAAGACAAATATAACACAAATCTGTTAACAATTGAAGAAAATGGGAAGTAGGTGGTTTTCCAAAATAATTCCACCATCCCACAGACTATCTCAGGTTGGCACACAGGCGGTATGATTTGGGAGAGTGGACAAAACCCATGTCACACTCCAGACTGAGCTGCTCTCCATCTGGGGCAGAGAAGGTGAACCGCTGCAGGAGCCCAGAGAAAAACAGGAACAACTCCATCCGGGCCAACTGCTCGCCCAGACACACGCGCTTACCTGGAGACACACAGACACCAATGGGGTTCATATCAGACCAACCCTTCAAGGAGCGTTACTAACCCCCCCTTCCAGAGCCTCAGCCTCAGATTTGAAAATCTCAACAGAAAAGGGGCGTTTGCCTGGAGGACTAAGGGGCGCGCGGGAGGGGGGGAGGGGTGGGAGGGGTCTGGGTCTGTGATTGACAGGCCTGAGCAGTGGGTGCTGGCCAGTGGGGGGGTCCGCCCCCTTTGCTCTGAAATGAGTTGTGATAGTGGCAGGCCGTGATATTGCACCCTACGGCTCAACAGCCTTTTTCGCCATAGACAACAATGTAAAAGGAGCAGCCTGTAAAATGGTCCACGGGGCATCTGGAGTTTCAGACTAAGGCAAATATATTTCTTTAAAATTACTATTTTTAGGACATGGACTTTTTTTCTTCGTAAAAAAATTGTAAAGCATCAAAAACAATTTTTAAAAAGTATTCCAATGACGTGACGTCACCAGTGCTGTGGATGTGCGCGAGCGTGTGCGTGAAGACTCATGAACGAGCAGAGGTCTTCCCGTTAAGCGGTCTGAGAGCCAAACAGACAACAATACGGTAATGAACGGGACTGGACTAGGATAAACGCTAACAGGCACCTAAAGTAAGTTTTTTCTTTACTCAGTACTAAAATGTATTGCGAACCTACACATGGCAAGCGTGTTTAAATGTTAAAAAGTAGGCCTATTAGCTAACATGAACAACAACAATTTAAACTAATGAAGACGTGATCGTTTTTCTGATTAGGCTGCACGGCTTTGAAAATAGCTTTTTGGTTCGATAATAAAAAAATGGTAAATCATTTAAAGGATCTGTATCATGCTATTTTAGCCATTCCAAAGTAAAGTATAGGCATATATATGATATATTGTACCTCTATCACTATGGAGTACTCATTTTGAGAGAAATATAAGTATTTTTGGGGGGTATTTTCCCTACCCGGAAGACAAGACGCTTCGATTCAGTTAACTCCGCCCCTCTCTCCGCTCATTCCACATTTGCAGTATTATAAATATAAATATTGCTGCAAAAAGTGAAGTTACTTCACATAATGCAGTTATAAGGAGTTGACATGTGCAACACAGTTTCATAAATGGCTAACACACATGCTAACACACACGCTAACACGCGTTTTGATTGACTCACCGCTCAGCATGGCCTCCCCATCGTCGGGTGTTTACGTTATGGCCCTCGTGTTGGTTATAAAAGTTAATCCACTTTGATTCTGGCCAAGGTTCACCAAGCATCCATCAAGTTGGTTGATATAGTAGCTAGCTTAATCCCGGAAAGAAATTCCAACTTCTGGCGAGTGCACTCTTCTTTAGGAAGGTTGAATAGTCCTGTTCCTCTCGTAGCCATGCGCATCCGTGGCATTATCGGTAAGAAAAAAGAACAGGCGGTGTCCAGAGTAGGTTAGAAAGAGCTCAGTCTTCAAAAACAACACTTATGCTCGGATCCATGGCTCCTCCAGCCGTGGGTGCGCTTGATTAGCGTCGTGGGACAGCACAGACGCGTCGGAGAGTTGCTGTTTTTTTATATTTATAAAAAAAATTATAAATAAAAATCAGGCCGTAAGGCATTACATTACAGACGTAGAGCACTTCCGTTCCGCTGTGACGACACAACTGAACAGCTCAGTCGTTTACCAGGAGAGGGTGGAGCAGCTGCTCAGAGAGCAGGATTCAGGAGGATTACTTAGAACTGCGTGAATTAAGCCAAAAACCGCTCTGGGGGTGTTTTTGATAAGGAAATAGCATAACAACATGGCTAAAAACTCAAAAAAGTCGATTTTGCATGATATAGGACCTTTAAGTTACTTCAGTGGTGATGTTTATACCTTTCTTTTTAGATAACGTAGGTACAGTACCAATAAACCTATATTGAAACAACAAAACATGATTTCTGCATCTGCCCTGGATCCAGTACAGATAAATGCTGTACTGGTACAGCATTTACTTCAAATTATACAATGATAATGCAATATAGAACACTTTTGTAGTGCTCCTTTGTATTTCAGCCAAACAATTCTAGTGGTGAGGTTATACTAGCAAATACAGTGAAGTAAAAAGTCGATTTTTATCATTTCTATTGCAATATGAAGACGGCCAGCACTTACGAAACTTCTCAGAAAAGTGGCCGAGCGAGAGTACATTAGCGCGGCGACGTACGTTCGAAGGGCCGCTGTAAGTTACGGTTGTTGTAAAAGAGCGGGGCTATCTAGCTTATTAAGCCCTGCACTGACAAACTGACCCCACAGATCATCTTAACATAGTAACTTAATCGCCTCAAATGGCCTTAAAAAATCATTTTGTATTTAAAGTACGATTATATCAAGAGATTTAACTTACAGTGTAATGGCGTCCGCTCCGCTCTGAGACTTCGTCGGCAGCTGTGCGCGCTCCCGCTGCTTTTACCCACTTGGGCCGTGTTGTGATATGTATTGGAACTATATTACCTAAGGCGGAGTGATATACACTGATCTATGGTACCAGTATAGCCATACCCTGCATTGTGTTGTATACGTGTGTGATCAAGTAAACTTACGTACATTGACCCATCTCCGAGCCTCATTCTTAAGTATCAAATAATACTTCATGGTGGCAGCGGAAAAGAATCGCCCTCGTGATCGCCATACAGAACTGTTGTGCCTGACGTGAGTCTCCGGGAATTTTGTCTGAGGATAACTTTGAACGAAGACTCGGCGGGCCAAGCGGCTAGCGGGAGCAAGCTAGGCGGCTGAGAGAAGCAACGAACGTGTACACAAGTAACTAAGCAATGGCATCACACTTACCGACGATGAACTGGTCCGACCCGGATCTGAGTGAGGCTATCTCTCTATTTAAACAGAAAATGTGTCTTTACATAGAAGATGAGGAAATAGAAGATGAAGCCAAACAAGCTAGGAAAATATGCCGAGGCATTGGAGATGAAGGACTAAAAAGACTGAATGCTAGCGGACTCAGTGAGGCTGATAAGAAAAACCCGGAACATCTGTGGAACTTTTTGAAGGTCAATTAAAGCTTAATGTGAACTTTAGGATACACAGACTTCATCTAATGCAATACAGACAGAAGCATGATGAAAACATTGATGATTTTGTGACTAGAGCCAGGACTTTAGCGCTTAAATGCCAGTTCACTGAGGAGGAACTAAACGAACGTCTGATTGAGCTTATCATTGCCAGTACGCCACACGATGCTCTGAGGAACGATCTGTACAGCAAGCCTCCAGGCTACTCTGTGGCTGATGTGCTAAAAGAAGGAAGGAAATATGAAGCGTTATCAGCAGGCAATGAACAGCTAAACCAACTTGGCATGTCTACTTCAGAAAAGTTCATGCAATACACAGAGGACGAGCGTGTCCGAACTGCGGCACGAGCCATAAACCGCGCCAGTGCCCTGCATACCACGACGAGTGTAACGCCTGTGGCATGAAAGGACACTGGGCAAGGTGCTGCAGGAAAAACAGACAACAGAAGCCAGACTCAAATCCAAGGAAAAGAAGTAAGTCCCGCCCACCCCAAAACAAACATCAGACAAACAAGGGAAGGCGCAGGCCACAGCACAAAACCAGAATTGATGTGGTTGACAGTCAAGAACCAGATGAAGAATGCATGTACCAGCAACAATTCCACTCGGTTACTGTCAGTGAAGAATGCATGCACAGCATCAATTGCAATCTGCCTAGAGAGGAAGCCTACACAACACTGAACGTGAGACCACCTGACGTAGCAGGCTATGGACACACACTTCGCCTGAAAATAGACACAGGTGCATCAGGGAACACACTTCCACTGCGCACATTCAAGCAGATGTATGGAAGCGATGCACGCACATACAAAAGGCTGAAGAAAAACAACCTGAAACTGTCTGCCTACAGTGGTCACGAGATACCTTGCTATGGAACTATCAACATCCCATGCCAGTACAAGGAATCCAGATGGATAAGTGCCAAGTTCTATGTCGTGGATGTACCAGGGCCAGCTGTTGTTGGACTACCCACGAGTGAACTGTTGAACCTTGTCACCCTGCATGTGGACACAGTCAAGCAAAAAACTGACATAACAAAGCAAAACGGACAACAAGCAAAGCAACTGAAAATAACCACCTGTGAGGATCTCATAAGGGAATACCCGAATCAGTTTGATAAAATAGGAAACTTCAAGGGAACTGCAAAACTCATCCTAAAGCCTGACGCTGAACCATTCATAGATCCACCACGGAAATGCAGCATCCACATCAAAGACAAGCTCCAAGACGAACTGAACAAGCTCGTAGAACAAGATGTCCTGCGGAAAGTAGAACACCACACTGATTGGTGCTCCAGCCTAGCATTCAGCACAAAGAAGGACAAATCTCTGCGTATATGCCTAGACCCACAAAAACTAAATGCCAGCCTGAAAAGATGCCCACACAAGATACCTACAGTCGAGGAACTGAATCCAAAATTCGCAAATGCCAAGATCTTCAGCAAGCTGGATGCAAAAGCAGGATATTGGTCAATACATCTTGAGGAAGATTCACAAATTCTGACAACGTTCCGCACTCCATTCGGTAGATACTGCTGGAAACGACTGCCATTTGGACTGAGTGTGTCTCAGGATCTCTTCCAGGCCAAGATGGACCAAATTCTGGAGGGTCTTGAAGGCGTGGCCAGTATAGCCGACGATATAGTCATATACGGGAAGGATGAAAATGAGCATGACAGAAACCTGACCGCCCTGATGGAACGGGCTGTAGCAGCAGGTATGGTGTTTAACAGCGACAAATGTGTCATTAAGCAAAACAGTATTTCATTCTTTGGCAACCTGTACACGGACAGTGGCATAAAACCGGATCCTGCAAAAATAAGAGACATACAGAAAATGCCAACACCCCAAAACAAAGATGAACTGCACAGATTCATGGGGATGTTAACTTACCTTGCTACGTACATACCAAAGTTTGCAGAGAAAGCGCACACCTTAAGGGGACTACTAAAAAATGACACCCTGTGGCTATGGGAAGCAGACCACCAGAAATGCTTTGACGATTTAAAGTCTGCCATCACAGAGGATGCATGCCTAAAATACTATGACGCCAGCACACCCCTGACGCTTGAAGTGGATGCGTCACAGAAAGGCCTGGGTATAGCACTGGTGCAGAACAACAGACCTATTGCATTCGGATCAAAGACTCTAACTGATTGCCAGTCAAGGTACAGCAACATAGAACGGGAAATGCTTGCAATAGTTTATGGAATGCAGCGATACCATACTTACCTGTACGGCAAGTCATTCACCGTAATAACAGATCACAAACCACTTGTCACCATCTGCTCGAAACCACTGCATGCAGCGCCACCTCGGCTCCAGCGTATGTTGATAAAGACCCAAGGGTACAACTATGAAGTCAAATACCGGGCCGGAGCGGACATGGTTCTAGCGGACACTCTCACTCGGCTACCAAACCCTGAGAACGACGGTGACATCGAGCTGGATGAGAGGATAGATGGAATCGAAACAGAGTTCGAAGATCCAGAGAGGCATACCATTGCCATGATAAACTTTTCACCTGAAAAGCAAGACGCTCTGCGCAGCCAAACCGCTGATGATCCAAAGCTCCATGTGCTGAAAGAACTCATCCAACAGGGATGGCCTGACAGCATAAAGGACCTACCTAAAGACCTGCGTCCATACTGGTCTTTCAGAGATGAGCTCGCAACAGAGTCAGGAGTCATATTCAAGGGCAGACAGGTACTCATTCCAGACTCCATGACTGCAGACATTCTCACACAACTACACGTGGCACATCAAGGCATTGAAAAAACACGTCGACTGGCAAGAGAATGTGTCTATTGGATCAAGATGAATGATGACATCGAAAGAGTCTGCAGATCATGCAATGTGTGTGCAGAGCACCAAGATGCAAACACAAAAGAAACTCTTACACCACACGATGTACCAACCAGACCATGGCAGTCAATAGCCTCTGACCTTTTCGAAATCAGCGGCCGCCACTATCTGTTGACAGTGGACAGATACTCAAAGTATCCACTTGTAGACGAAATGCCCGCTCAAGTAACCAGCCATGCGGTCACACAAAAAATGCAGTGTTACATGTCCTTGTTCGGACGACCGGATGAAATTCTGACCGATAATGGACCACAGTACATGGGACAGGCTTTTCAACTGTTTGTGAAAAGGTGGGGAATAAGACACGTCACCAGCTCTCCCCACTACCCTAAAAGCAATGGGTTCATTGAAAGACACGTCCGGTATATCAAAGCCATTGTCAAGAAAACACAGCAAAACAAAAGTGATCTCCACATAGCTTTGTTACAAGTAAGAGCAACACCTATTGACAGCAAGCTGCCTTCACCTGCAGAACTGCTCTTTGGTAGGCCTGTCACCACCCTACTGCCAAGCCGAGCAGACCCAGGTAAAGTGGGGCACCGTCAGCACCTGGCCCACAGAGCAGCTGTGATGAAGGAACATCATGACCGCAGCTGCCGCAGAGAACTACCTCCACTCCGTCCTGGACAGCATGTGACCGTGTGGAATAAAGACAGAAGGACATGGCACCCAGCAGTTGTCCAGCAAAAGTGTAACGAGCCAAGGAGCTACATTGTCCAGACACCGAATGGAAATAGAATTCGGCGTAGCCGGAGCCATCTGCGCGGACCCTACAACACGCAGGTGCAACAGACTGCGAAAAGAACCCACCTGGTAGAACCACCAACACTGGATGAAGACCAGGAGGATCGCAGTGACCCAACACAGCCTGCACCATCCTCTGAACCCGAAAGTAAACCACCAGATCCAAACAACCCTCAGCCAGTCCGTACACGATTCGGAAGGGCTGTGGTCAAACCAGCGCACTACAGAGACTATGTCTAACAGCGAGCATAATCCACTTGGATAGAACATAGTTCTTGTTCACTTGCTAAGACTGAATTGATGTTGACGGTTTTAAATATGTCCATATTAGCATATATTAGAGACATATGTTTTGCCTTAAAAAATGTTGGTCTATATATATAAAAAAAAAAAAAAAAAAGTTGTCCTGTGCCTACAGATGTAACACAACTAATTGTGTTTAATTACAGCTAAGGTTTAATCTTTTGAGCAAATAATTTAACCCAGTTCTTTGTTCTGATTACCTAATAGGGTCTCAGCTAAACAGGGGGGATGTTGTGATATGTATTGGAACTATATTACCTAAGGCGGAGTGATATACACCGAGCTATGGTACCAGTATAGCCATACCCTGCATTGTGTTGTATACGTGTGTGATCAAGTAAACTTACGTACATTGACCCATCTCCGAGCCTCATTCTTAAGTATCAAATAATACTTCAGGCCGTACGGAGCATAGATACAGGTGACGCGTCATACGGGTACTATGGGCCGTTATGGCGGACGAAACTGGTTTCATGCGCCACTGAGCACCACTATGTAAAGAGATAGGAGCTGGGACAGCATGCCTCTTCCATCTATATAATTCAATGGTGCTGGCTGCTCTGCTTTGCGACGACGCAGTGTTGTTTTCGTCAACGAAGACGATAACGATATGATTTCTTGACGCCCCTTTTTTTAATGACGATAACGTAACGATGACGAGCTAAAAATAGCTCTTTGGGGACTAAAACCCGACGAGACGTTTATGAGTTTACGTAGACGAGACGAGACTAAAATGGGAGAAAGTGGTTCGTCAGATCGTTCACAAACAGAGTTTGTACGCGGAGCGGAAGAACACACCGGTAAACGTGACACAGAGCGGCGCCGCAGCTCTCATGGTGAGGCAGGGCAGCGGCGCCTCTTTCTCTCTCTCTCTCTCTCTTTCTCTCTCTATCCCGCTCCCCCCGTGGCGTGCAGTGCACTGCTAGCGTACATCCTCCAAGGAGTGCGTCTGACATCGATGTCACAGGGACATCGAACTCAGGACAGTTTTAAATACCGTAGCGTATGAACGCAGAAGGCATGTGGAGGCTACGTATGTGCAGACAGCGCTGTTGATTAAAAAAATAAAATCTGGAAGCGATGATCAGAGAACGAGGAGAGCGGGAGCTTTTGGGAAAAGTCCTGTTCACAATGACACTTCTACTAGTGCCTATTGTGGTGTAATCTGTTTGTCAAAAGCTATAAAGCTAATAGATAACTATTATTTATCCCAATTTCCAATACTTATTGAAATTAATTATAACTTTTTATAATGAAACTGACGAAAACTTGACTAAAACCTGACTAAAACCTGACTAAAACTATCACATTTAGAAATGACTAAAATGTGACTAAAACTAAAAGCATTTTCGTCCAAAAGACTAAGACTAAAACTAAAACTAAAAGGGCTGCCAAAAACAACACTGCGACGACGAGACTGGAGGCCGCCATTGCTGTAGTACCGCCATATACCCGCTAGGCCCCCATTGGAATGCATTGGACTTTAGACACGTTAAAAACAACTTTAATGCCCGGTGCCTAATTGTTTGGAACTGTCTAGAGCTAGATATTCTTCCTGTGATTACGCTGGGTTAGACAAAACTAGAGGCACCGGGCTGGTTATGGTAGGATACATTTTAGAAATCTCCTACTTAACGGGGGTCTGACTGTTAGCATTGGAGCTGCGCGAGCTACACCTCACGCAAGGGCCGAGTCTACAGTGAAGATCCCGCCCTTATGCCCTTATTAGGAACATGCTTAGTCAGAGCTGGAGAGGAGGAGCCTGTAAATCCGCCATGATTTCCCCTCGAACGTGGTCATTGTGGTAAACGGGGAGTAGTGAGGAATGACGGTCTATTAATAATATGTCTATGGGCCTGAGTCATCTGACTTCAACGCTTGAGCGCTACTCGTGAAAAAAGTCCGAGCATGGAGTTCCAGCGAGCTAACTTGTTTAGCAACCTGTTTCACAGGGACAACTTTACAGCTCTCTCTATACAGGAGAAGCATCGTGACAGACAGAGGCCTTTTATTAGAGTGATTCTTGTAATTTACAAAGCTAGCTGCTTAGCATTGAGCAAGAGCGATGTTAGCATCGCAGCTAAGGGACCCAACGTAACTGTCCTGGTTGGCTACTTTCAGAATTTACCGATCTATTTTAATGTAGACTTTTTGCTGTAGTCTACATAAGCATGGGAGATGTATCTGTGTCCTCAGCAGAGCATGTGTGAGGTATAGAGATATGACTATATGTATTACAAAGCTTTATTTTATTTTTCTTACAGCAAAGTGCACAAAACATGTCGCATAAACAAAAAAATAAATATATAATATTTTGCAGGAACACAGTCCTTTTGAAATTGTTTTCAGTTTGTCATTGAAGATAAAACAATCATCCATGTTTATCTAAAGGCTTGACTAACGGTCTGTAACATTGTGGACTCAAGAGCCAAAAGTAATTTCTATTGCTAAATTTAGTGAATTAAATGTTTAACCAATGTAACACATGCACTAAACTACCACTAAATGACTCTGTAAAGACTATATTACAGTCTTTATCTTTAAATGTATGCTTATTTAGTTGAATGATGAAATAATGAAAATTATGATGCCAGTTTTATTACTGTTCTGTAACTAATGACTAAAACTACAATATTAAACAACAACGCTATTAACGCTACACAATTATCTATAATACAAAAAGCTATGCTAAAAAAATCTACCTAAATGCTATAACTAATCGCAAACCTGACAATTGATGAAAATACTCTCTCGCTCTTCCTTCTCCAACTCGCTACGGGGGCGTGTGCGAGACTGGGCCGCTTTTATAGCCCAGAGCGTCAGGGCAACTGACGTCAGGCTTCACTGCTGACGTCAGGCTTCACGCCTGGGCAAATAGGGGCGCCAAATTCAAAAATCAAATGCAGTAAAGACCGATTTAGTTTAGTTTAGTTTAGTTTAGTTTAGTTTATTTATTTGTTTGAGCAGTTAACCTGCTCAAAGGGAGTGGGCTGAAGCCAAAGGCTTATAAGCGCCCACCCCAAAATAAAAATAATAACATTACATTTAATATTTACAAGGTAGCAAATCATAAACAAAGGAACATAGGGCAAAGTAACAATAAATGATGAAGAAGAATAAAACAAAACAACAGCAAAATAAAGAACAACAAAAGAATGTGCTACTTTTATGTTATAAAGGTTCATTAATACATATTATACTCTGAGATCTTGCTACTTCCCAGTTGTCATTACCATCCTTAATATAATTTAATTTGGGTTTAATTATCATTATTATTATATTTGTTTAATTGAGTTATATGTGAAGTATGATGTAAGCCCTACATAGTGTGGTGCATTAAAAAGCTAGGTGTAGAACGGGCCAGTTGAAGAGGGCAGTAACTCCCCCTCAACAAACCCCCACCCAGCTGCCCTAACAGCTGATTTGTAGACAGTGGCGGACTGGCACCAAAAAGAGGCCCTGGCAATTTTAGCAGAGAGGCCACATTTGGCGGCCGCATCTCCGCTTTATTTATTTATTTAGCCTTTTTATATGGTTGTGCGCCACAAGTTGTGATGAGCGGTGAGCGAGCCGCTGGTGGTGCTGCCGCTTGCAGCCATTGCGCCAATAGGCGGCCGCTTCCTCGCTTTATTTAGCCCATTTATTTGTTTGTGATGCGGCCACAACAAGTGATGAGACCAGGCGGCCGCAGTGGCATTTGCCCACATTGCCCAATGGCCAGTCCGTCACTGTTTGTAGATGATGTTCCTATGCTGAGTGGTGCATTAAAAGACAAGGTTTTGAGCCCGTTGGGAGGGTCCCTCTCAACAGATTCATAACTTGCCTACCCTAATTCTCAAATTGTAAATTTGAGCAATAGAATGACAACCGTTCCAAGCAGCAACACTCTTCCTTGATTATAGAGGAAATACACATAATTGATCCGATCCGCCTGTAGATGGCGCCTCACTGACGGTTTTAGGCATAAAGTTGATCTTTCAACTAATTTACACTAAAGTGCCAAAATTAGGACCAGGATATGTAGACAACACTATTGGACACTCATTTATACAGTTTATCAGCAAAAAAATGTGGATTTGAGGGTGAGTTTTCCTTTCAAATAACATCGAAACTATTGTAAAAGTGTAAGTAGCAAAGGTCATTTAGATAAGGTTAATTTACCAGCCCAGGAATTATACCTGAATCTGAACATGACAACATCTTTTCAGGGACACTCAGTTTAAAAAATGACATGAAAAAAATGAAGAGCATTTTCTGTCATCGTAGATTTATCAATGACCCTCTATATGCAGATATTCTATAACATGGAGAAATACATTTCTCATGATACCTTTCAGTATAAAATATCCTTACCTATAGAATAAGCACACAACCTATGAACTGACCTATAGAAAAGGGTAGAAAGGCGTCTCTCTTCCTGAACTTGCCATGTTCATCCAGAAAGTGGCGAGGGTTGAAGGTGTGTGGAGACTCCCACATTGTCTCATCGTGGAGGACAGAATCCAGGTTACCAGTAACCATGACACCCTGAGATCAAAAACACAAATGTGTTAAATGCAGACAATTATTTTGCTACAATGTTCCAAAGCCTGGATAAAAACTGTTTGAAAGAGTATCAGTCATAAACATATTATGTAGCATGCACAAAGTGGGAGATGGCAAAATATTGATCACGTCACTGGCTGAAAAGAAGGAATTAAAACACCCATAATATTGACCATTATAGGTTAAAATAATATTAAGTCAAAACAACAAGCTGTTTGGTGGTTTAATCCCAATTAGGTAAAAAGAAGAGCATGTGGCATTAGTATTTTAGTTTATATCCCACTGGCCGTGCGCACCTTGGGTATGGTGAAGTTCTCTAGAGTGGTTTCTTTCGTGGTCACATGCGCCACATTTAGGGGGATGATGTTTCCCATCCTCTGAATCTCATGGATCACTGCGTTAGTGAAGTGCAGCTCGTCTTTGTCCTCCATCGAGGGCATTCGAGAGGAACCCACCACAGCATCGAGCTCAGCCTGAACCTTTTCTGAAGACACAGAGGAAAGACGGTTTGATAGAGGATCATTGGTCGTCTCCTTGGCACCTCAGACACAGTAGCTTTATCAATTTAATCATAGTTGAGGCTTGTCTCACATCTTCAGGAAAACTGTTTCAGATTTAAACCGCATAAAACTGAAGAGCAGCCTCAACATGTTTAGCACCATCTCTAATAGTTCGAGATAATTCAAATAGAACAAATAATTTAAAGAGACATGCAGAGCTACTTAAAGTCTATTATCTGAGCGACAAGATGCCAGTGCTGAGACCAAAGTACTGGACTAATATGGGCGTCTCGCAGCAGTGCGCTGGTTGGAATGTAGCTGTAGCTCCTTTAGAGAGGCCAGTGAACAGGTCGTTGCTGAAGTCCAGGGATCGCCAATCAGTAGCTCTCAAGCCCTTTCCAACATTCAATTCCTACACACGCTTGATGAGTAACATTTTCGAGTTTTTCCTTGCTGTGAAGGAGTTTGCATTTGTCTGTTTCTATGTGTGACGTCTGGGCCATAACTGGTTTCCAAACTGTGCTTGTTTGTTAATCAAAAATATTCCTGCTGCCATGTGAGGAGCCTTCTGTTATGAACATTTGGAGATACAAAAACAAGTTGATTTGATAAAGTGTTCATTATTTCGGCATCAAGACAGCTCTTCTGCAGGTGAGGCTTTAGTTGTTGAGGTCCTTGTACTAAACTAAGACTTGGGGTACTTTTCCTAATCTAGTGCATTCTGGGTGTAAGGCTTTGGGTATTGTGGAAATATTTCTATATGTTTTTATCATAATAGGCTTTAATGATTATATGAAACTGTGTTGATTGTAATCTGTGCTTTTGGGGTTGATTTGAATTAGGCGGACATTTTGTTGTCTTTACTCTTGGAATCCACTGGGGGCAGTGTGTTATAATGCGGAGTCAGATCGCGCAGCAGAAGAAGCATTCCAAGGACATTGATTGGTTCTTCTACAAGTAGCCGCCTACTTCCTGTGTCTATAAAAGGCCAGGTTACGGAGCAGCTCCCCCTCTCTGCTTCATTCCTGGCTGGCCACTGAACATCACCATGTAGCCTTTAGCATAGCTTTTGTTTTAGTATCAAAAACAGTATCAAACAAACGCACCTTGGATGTGTGGGTAGTATATCATAAACAGTAAGGCCCAGTACAAAGTTGTTGTAGTGGTCTCTGTGCCAGCAATGAACAAATCTAAGGAGGAAATACATAAATTCCTCGTATCAAATCCAGCCTCTTTATCCTCTTTCTGTAGATAAAACAGAATAAGTAAAACAAATATTATTAATGCTACACTTAATGTAGATTTTAAAGTAATTAAATCTGACAATGTTCAAATCCAGGCTGAAAACAGCTCTTTTTACCCGTGCATATGAAAACTGAAAGTATTTTATCTGCACTCTTGACTTTTACTGTAATTGATTAACTTTGTGTTGTTGTTTTATTGATTGATTTTAACTGTTTTCTTGTAATTTTTTCTGCAACTGTGAAGCACTTTGAATTGCCTCGTGTATGAATTGTGCTCTACAAATAAACTTGCCTTGCCTTGCCTTAAATGGTAACAAACAATAAAAACAAGTCCTGTTTTTTCATGTAGTAAAAATCAAGTATTAAAGTCTAGGGACAGGTGATAAGATGCTGTTTTTGATCAGTGCTTTTTACCAACCGTACCAACTTTCATGGACAAAAAGGTTGTTACGGTTTAGGAGCTGATAGCAACAGGAAGGGCATGCAGCACTTACCTCAGCTATTTCAGTGAGGAAGCAGTCGATGTAGTCTCGAGGGTTGGATGGATCGTGGGTCTCTTTGTGTTCATTGATCTTAACGTTCACGTAGTCGACCATATTTTGAGTCAAAGTAAAAAACCTTTGATGAGGTCCAGGGAGCCTCTTCATCAGCCCCGGGGCGAGATTAAACACCTATGTGGAAAAGAGCAGGACCTGTTCACGTTACTCATTGATGAAAATTATTTGTTAAAATCAAAACCCCATAAAAAAATCGATGACCCCGTTTGGAAGATTTGCGGGATAATACAGTAACTTAAGAGTCCAATATTTATAATTGAAAACAAACCTGGACCCAGATAGTGCCCTGTAGCCGTATCAGCTCCGTGAACTGCTCAAGAATCTGCTGGTGCTGCTTGTTGTTGTATTCCACTCTTTCGCCAAACACCAAACAGCAGATGATGTTAGATACGGCTTTGTTTAAAGATATGTGAGGATTAAATGGTTCCCCTGGAATAATCAACAACATTGAAACGTTACACAAATCAGTGGAAGTTTATATTTTGATGGGAATGGTGGTTGAATTAAATTGCATCTTATAAATAAAAGTGTTTTTTTCTGCCAACTGGTTGATTCTGAGGTGGGGCTGTAATGTCTGTGACCCTTAACTTGTAGAAGGAGTATTTTGGTGTGAGACGTGCTCCAACTACTCAACCATCATTTCGAGATCCGATCCTTCAGTAAACTTAATAATGTTCTGTGTGAGTAGGGATGTGTAATAAGGATGATAATGTAGCACCTTTTTGTTGTGCAAACACCTCGGCCAGATACTGGCACTCCTGTTGAATGGCCGGTTCTAGTGACTTTTTACCCAGACCAAAGTTTCTAAGCGTGTGAAGAGCGAACCGCCTCTGCTGTTTCCACAGGTAGCCATTGGACGCCACAAGACCTGCAGATCACCACAAAGAAATAAAAAAATAAAAAATAAAGGGAATATTTTAACTAAACTGTTACTCACCTGAATTTCCAAAAGTTTCTTCAAAAATAGGGAAGGTTGGTCGGTCGACGTAGTCCTCTCCTCTCACGGCCAGCGCCTCTTTCACGAGCCTGTATCCATGAATCACCACCATTCTCCCTCCAAAAATACGAAGGCTGTAGATGTTTCCATACCTTTTAGCAAACTGGACAGGACAGACAGAATTGAGCCAGGACTAACCCAGAACTCAATTCACTAAATCAGAAACTGTTCTCTTCTGTAAAGATGACTCAAGAACCTTTATTGAAGATGGACAACTCCTGTACAACTGAGAGCCTACACAGACCGATACATCAGAAACTGTTCATATTATTAACAATGCAGTGCACCAGGGGCGTGCTGGGACCTAATTTCAGCCCGGGAATTTGGAGAAGACCGGCCCGAAATTATAGCTCCGAAATAGTGCGCTGGTCTCGTGTACATGAGGTGGCTAGATCAAATACCACACATTGTCAATTTTCTAACAATTTCTCTTTTCACATGGGCCGCTGCACACACAGTCTGAGCCTGATACAAACCCACAATCAGCACAAGTTATGTAGATAAAAACATTTATTTGTCCACTTTTCTACCTTTCACTGCCTTTCAGTCTCTTAACTCGCGCAGACACTTGTCTCCGACTCCGCTGGATTGGACTGCACCAACTTGAACTAAAGCGGAGGGGTGTTCCACTTAAACACCCCTCTGAGTTAGTTCAATATGAAATGGTATCTCCCCGCCGCAAGAATGAAAAGTTCGATGCGAATATTTTTCAGATTTTCATTCATCAGTCGTTATTTTGATAGATTTCCATGACAATTACGCTTGTGTTATTTCAGTTAAAGCCTTTAGGCCTGGTATAGTGAGTTATTATTTCATTATTTTATTCTGATGGCCCGGCCCAGAAGCACCGGAACCGAGCGGCCCACCGGGAAACGTCCCGACTCTCCCTATGGCCAGCACGCCTCTGTACTGCACTATTACACAAGTTCAAAACACAGCCAAATAGCCCTAGAGTGACACCATATTGGCTTGCCGCAGTTGTGCCGCAGAAATGTTAATGTCTTGTTTCTCAACTGTATTAAAAGGTAATTTATTAAAAGCCTAAATTGCCTGCGCGCTTCGGTCTTCATAGTGATAATGTGTTGCACTATGGATTAATGATGTGAAAGGGAACTCAGTGCTGTCTCTGAACGCCATTTCTTTAAACCAAAGAGAGCGGGGACAAAGTCAACATTGTAGCATTGTTAAACGACACTCAAAACCGACACGTTTGAGTGTCCGATTGACCACCTGTGAGAGGGAAGACTAACATGGAAACTTACCCAGCAGAGACTGGGATTTTATCTGTTAACTACAAAACTGTGTCTTTCTTGACAAAGGCTTGTTTGGAGCCGATAGGCGTGGAAGAAAACCAGCCTTAAAATGTTTTAAGATTCATCAGCCCAGCTAATAAAGGCTTTTTATATGTAAATAGAGAATTATGATGTGGGAGGAGTGCCTTGGTTTTTTGTTTTTCTTCTGTGTCATTCTATGTTTAATTATGTTTTCACACCGAAACTTTCTGAAGACAGCAGTGATCTTGACGTATTCTTGGAAGTTGGAAAAGGATACCGGCCCGGAGATTTGATCTGCTGGTAAAATATAAAGGGTTGGAGATTGTACCTGTGCAAAATCCAAGTGCATTGTCGAAGGGTTAATACGAGGTATGTCTCCAATAAATGGGATCGGCCACGGTCCTGGAGGGTATAGTTTTGAGGTCGCCAATATTTAATAATATCAGTAAACAAAGCGAAAAGAAATATAAAAATCAAAATGCTTCTATAGTCAAGCCACTCCAAATCCAGTGTTTGGAATAAAGCCTCCATCTCTGAGCTTTCTGACGAGTCGACTCTCACCTTCGTCAGTTCGGGTCGAGCTACTGCACAATAGTGTCTCTGACGCAAATACACAGCTCCACAGTGGGAGGACCATAGGGAGGACCTTGTCACGATTTCGCAGAGGATACAAAACTCTGCAATGCTTCGAGTATAATAGAGAGTTGTTTTGCAATACCATATACCCTACTTTAAAAACAATAAACCTACTCCTTTTACACATTCATGGAATAGGCCTAATTGTTTTTGCGGTTTGATACTAATTTACTGAGGTTATATCTAAGTTGTGTTGCAAATGTAATGCTGATATGAAGCTTCTGAGCAAATATAATACAGATTCATGATAACCCTTCACTCGTGACCAGGTTGCAAGGTAAAGGGTAGAGCTGATAAGCCTGAGTTAGTCAATCTCATATCAGTGTAATTACGTCTACATACTGGACGAGCAACTACAAAAGTATTTCAGAATCAGAATTCTGAACCAGATCAATTCATGATGAGAACCACATCTATTCACTATTTTACATTTTTCCACAATGTCCAATTACCAAGGGGTGCACAGGTTTTTATAATTGATAAATATGATTTATTATTTTATTGTGAATTGTGAATTTATTTATTTTTTCTGTATTATTATTATTTATTGTTTTATTCTTTAGGCATATTTACTCCCATCGAAACCGTATATATTATACTTGGCAAAACCTAAAGATAATTATTTCACCAAATCCCAAAACAACTGATTTCTTAGACAGACAACTTACAAAAACTGTTTTGGCACAACAGAAATATACAGTTAATTGCCTACTAGTTTTAGTCACAGGATTTGGCAACCCAAAGCTTGAAGCAGTTCTTTTGTTTGAAGGTCCATTATGCTACTTTTTATGTGGAAAAAAAGTTGATATTTGTGTGTATTTGACTTTGTAGAGACCCAACGTGATCTTGGAGCATTGTAGAGACCACTGTGAGGAAAGTAAAGGTGCCATGCTACCCACTCATACATAAATAACACACAATTTATTTGAGAGGAACATCTCTTTTTCATGTCTGGGCTGGTAATGTTTATGAAGTATATCCTTGGCCGTTAACTCTGCTGTGGACAGAACTGTGGACAGAACCTGGACTGTAAAAGGAAAAATTGTTAATCTAATAAAAAGAAAAAACTCCAAAGTTAACTATTTTTGTCATTGTTCATCCCTATCACAGGTTATCTCAGCTTGGCACACAGGCAGTAGGGTTTTGGACTGTGCACCACGCCCATGTCACACTCCAGACTGGGCTGCTCTCCCTCCGGGGCAGAGAAGGTGAACCGCTGCAGGAGCCCAGAGAAAAAGAGGAACAACTCCATCCGGGCCAACTGCTCGCCCAGACACACGCGCTTACCTGAGAACAGACAGTAAACATAACATACTGTAGTAAATACCTGCCCGAGTCTAGGCTTGTGTCAAGAGGAGATTGAGCCTTATCAGCCCTTAAACTATGGAACATCCTGCCCCTCCACCTCTGCCAGCTCAGTCTGCGGAAGAATTAAACCAAAACACAGTTCTTTGTGCGAGCATTTTGTATAATCCTTTGATTGATGTTTGGTGTCATAATAAATTGTTTTATTACTTTTTAATTGACAGCTTATTATTGCACTATTTATTGTTTACATTGGCTGTACAGCACTTTGGTCAAGCAAATTTGACATTAACAAATGTGGCTTGTGAAAATACTACTAGACTAGAAACCTTAAAGGTGCACTATGCAACTTTTGGTGTGGAATAATAAAAAGTTGATATTTGTGTGTATTTGACCTTAAAGTGACGAGTGGTCAGCATTACAACTTTACTTTCCATCACAATCACAGTGGTCTCTAAGACGCTCCAGGGTCACTTGTTTGGAAGGTTTTAACAGCTCCCACCAGAAAACCTACAAAACACGGTAGTACAGCGGTTAGTGCTTGTGCTTCACAGCTAGAAGGTCCTGGGTTCGATTCCCATCTGGACCGGGCCTTTCTGTGTGGAGTTTGCATGTTCTCCCCGTGTCTGCGTAGGTTTCCTCCGGGTACTCCGGTTTCCCCTACCACTAAAAACATGTACAATAGGCCAGGATGAAAGAGTGTGTTTGAGAGTGCGCATGGGGGACGACGGATGGAAATTAGCCCAAGGCTACAATCCGGTGTGGCTTGTTTACATGCATGAGACCCATGTATGTTCATTAACATGCACTGTCCCGACCAAATAAACCAATAAATAAAATAAATAAATCCTGGAGTATCTTAGAGACCAATGTGATGGAAAGTAAAGGTGCCATGGTAACCACTCATACAGCCACTGGGTCACTACAAGGTAAAATACGCATAAAAAGTTGCATAATGCACCTTTAAGAGGAGTCAAAAAATATACAAATAGGTGAACATAGTCTAGTGAATGTCTCTCTATCTAATAAAGCCCATGGGTTCAAAAAGGGTATTAACCTATAGAAAATGGCAGAAAGGCGTCTCTTTTCCTAAATTTCCCTTGTTCGTCTAGGAAGTGCCCAGGGTTGAAGGTGTGTGGTGATTCCCACATTGTTTCATCGTGGAGGACAGAGTCAAGGTTACCGATGACCATGACGCCCTGAGATAAAAAAAAAAGGTAAACATTCAAACATAAATTAAAACATTTTTGTTCAAACCCCGCTGGCCTTATGTACTTTGGGTATGGTGAAGTTCTCCAGAGTGGTTTCTTTGGTGGTCATATGCCCCACGTTCAGAGGGAGGATGTTTCCCATCCTCTGCACCTCATGGATCACTGCGTTTGTGAAGTGTAGCTCATCTCTGTCTTGCAATGAGGGCATTCGAGATCCCACCTCGGCATCAATCTCAGCTTGGACCTTTTCTAGAAAGACAGAGAATAACATCCCTTTTTTAAATAGAAAATTGACAGATACACATTTGCAAAGACAAAACAAGACGCCTGAGGCTCACAGAAAGGCCGAGCCAGAGAAAACAAGATTGCAATGCAACTGTGGCTTTGATGATGTATTTACTTATGCCTTATTTACCCATTTGTATGCAGCCTGACCGGGTAAAAGATCAATCATACCTTGAATGTGTGGGTAGTATATCATAAACAGTAAGGCCCAGTACAAAGTTGTTGTAGTGGTCTCGGTGCCAGCAACAAACAAATCCAAGGCAGAAAAGGATAAATTCCTTAGATCAAATCCAGACTCTTTGTCCTCCCTCTGCAGAGGAGACAATTTTTTTTTGATAATATATTTTTTTAAATTTGGATATAAACTTGGACCATCCAGTAATTAGTATCTTACCTCTGCAATTTCTGTGAGGAAGCAGTCAATGTAGTCTCGTGGATTGGACGGATCGTGGGTTTCTTTGTGTTCACTGATCTTAACTTGAACATAGTTGATTATATTTTCAGTCACAGTGAAAATCTTCTTGTGAGGTCCAGGCAGCCTCTTCATCAGCCAGGGGGCGATACTGTACACCTATGTGGAGGATGTTACAGTAGATGTAGTTTGTATTTGATTCAATATATTATATATCTAAGGTAAATACATAACTTAATTATTACCATACGTTGAATATTTCTTTCACAATTATTGAAAGGATGACTACTTTATACTGTACTTTTTCTTAAATACAATTGTGTGCTTCTCTGAACACCTCCAGTCAAGTCCAAAATAGATTTTTGCCACATGTGTACATACAATAATTATAAATGAAAACAAACCAGGACCCAGATACTGCCCTCTAGTCGTATCAGCTCTTTGAGGTCGGCAAGAATCTGCTGGTGCCTCTTGTTATCGTAGTCCATCCGTTCACCAAACACCAAACAACAAATGATGTTGGACACGGCCTTGTTTATAAATATGCGCGGGTTACACGGTTCACCTACAATAAACAACGAGGAAATATTTGACAAGCCAAATCAATTTTGAAAGCCTTATCTAAACTCATTTGTGTTCTGTATGTGAAGGGTTACATAATGGTGATTGAAGCACCTTTCTGTTGTGCAAACACCTCGGCCAGATACTGGCACTCCTGCTGAATGGCCGGCTCCAGTGACTTTTTACCCAGACCAAAGTTTCTGAGCGTGTGAAGAGCGAATCGCCTCTGCTGTTTCCACAGGTAGCCATAGGACGCCACAAGACCTGTATCCCAGCTTTTAATAATCAATAATGTCAAAATAATCATTATAATGAAGCAAGTAGATTGGATATGCACCTGAATTTCCAACCAAGTCTTCAAAGAGTGGTATAATTGGTCGGTCGACATAGTCCTCTCCTCTCACAGCCAGTGCCTCTTTCACGAGCCTGTATCCATGGATCACCACCATGTGTCCTCCGAACAAACGAAGGCTGTAGATGTTTCCATACTTCTTTGCAAACTGTAGGATCAACAAATACCCAGCAATGATTCTCATCCAAGGACTGAACCAGGATTTAACCTGGCTAAACACACCAGGATTCAAAGTAATACCTTTTTTACAGTACTGTATAGTTAGTTAGTTACACAATAACTAACTTGAAGCAATACAATATATGTACAGTAACAGGGTTTCAACATGCAGATAAAGGAATCATGCCTTATTTCTGTAACTTTTATACAACTCCTACTAAAATTCATTATTTATTTTTATTTTATTTGAACTTAAAGCTTTTACTGATGATTAGTGACACAAAAATAAACCTTTGTAAAGGAAATTCTAGGCTGTAATAAGTATTTTTTATTTTGCTAAACTGTTTGTGAAACTCTGTTACAGTTAAATGTTGTACAGCATTTCATCATGGTGCTTTAGAAATCTGAGTATGTTGAGGTAAGAGACACATAAGGTAACATTTGAGGAATGTACAGTGAAACAGCTGGAGCACTTTTAGCACTAAAAGTTGACTAAAAATCCATTCATCGCACCTAAACTGGGCCACCTCAGTTAAAAGTCTGGACACGCCCCTGGCTGCACAACACGAGGAGAATGGTGAAGTTATGTAAGGTCAGCAGCAGCTGCTCAGTTCCGTAAACACAGCGAACAACGACAGGAAACTACACTTGTTTAAAGGCAAATGTTCTCCACGGGACACCTATCACGAGGTGGCGTTCAGCAATTTAGTTTGAGATGTGCCTTAAGCTACTACTGTGAACGACACGGCTCTGATACCTTCGCAAAATCCAGATGAATCGTCGAAGGTTTAATGCGAGCGACGTCTCCAATGAACGGAATCGGCCACGGTCCCGGAGGATAGTTAGTTGGTCGCCAAAAGTTCGCTACATCTGTAAACAAGGCGAATAGAAACAGAAATATCAAAATGCTCCTACAGTCGAGCCAATCCAACCCAAGGAGCTGGAATAAAGCCTCCATCTCAGCTCTGCCAACTGGACCTACTGCTTTCTGTGCAAAAAATATTAATACGGCTCAACATGAGTCATCTGAGCCCCACCGTGCGGACGGACCAGATAAATCACTGAAGAAAAAAAAAACACTGATAAATGATATGATTCCTAACGATTCCCCCGTTATTTTAGAATGAATATTTATCTCTTTATTGTCTTTCATTTTAATTTATAGGCTATTATGTTATAGCCTAATTCTCCTGCTGTCTGTGGGATCATGGGATTTATTTAGCGATACATCCATGTTGGCGGTAGACTGGTGATGCTGAGGATGTTTTTATTTAGCCTTTATGTTTTTAGCCCTGGAAGCTTTAATCTCTTAACCCCCGCCTGAACCGAGCACATTTGCCCCAGTTTGGCTTTACCCAAATCTAAGCTTCTTGAAAAAAGGGTCAAAATAGCAACACAAATTAGACGAAAACAAGGATGGAAAAAGCAACAAACATGTGACAAAAATGTGTTATGCCAATATAACAAAAATGCGACAAAAGAGCAAAAAACTAAAAGGTGATTAAAATGCGACAAAAAGTGTCGACAAAGTGACAAAAACGCAGCACAAAACACTGAAGGTTACGACAACACAGGAACAATGCGAGGAAAAAGATCAGTTTAGACCAGTTTTGTAGATCTTAGCTTTCAAATGAGGCGTTTAGATTTGGGTAAAGCTGAACTGGAGAAAATACCCTTGGTTAAGGCGGGGGAAGAGGTTAAACTGTGCCCTAGTTGTTTCATAACCATAGGTCTGGGTCAAAGTATACAATAGCCTTATCGATGAGTAACATAAATGTCAAATAATACATTCATAATTGGCTGCAGGGTATAGGGTGCAACGAGCTGATAACTGTGATAATATTCCAGGCAGAAGCCAATAACCAAGCAAAAATAATTGTTTTACACATAGTACACGCACGTACAGTGCGTACTTTGATTTATCTGTATTTGTCCTTATCTAACCCCCTCCCAGATTTGCAGTGGAGCAGGTCCAGCCCACAGAGTCCACCCTCCTCTTGTTTTCTCTGGTCACAGTTCCCCAATGGTTAACAGTGTTATGTAACAATTCCTGTTACTTTCGGAGCCTCTGCCCATTTAGTCCTGCAGGGCAGTGCAGCGGAGCAGAGGCAACATGATTGTCCAAACTCTTTTTGAGTACCTGAACTTTTGGGGTGGGTGCATTTTGTTTTTTGCTGTTTTACTCGTGTTGGATCTGATCAAAAACGGGAGGCCTCAGAACTTTCCACCGGGACCTCCAGGTGTGCCTTTTCTTGGAAACCTCTTCACCGGATTGGACTACAATTCCATAAACAAGGCCAGTTTTCTAAAGATTGTTATTGGTGTTTACTAAATATTTGTTTTAAAAGAACCATGCTCTAATACTGTGCAACATTGGAAGCCGAAAACGCGAAAAGTGGAAGGAGCCAAGTTTACGATGGTCTATCTATTTATCTATTTGCATGTCTCTGTCTGGAAATGATGTATTACTTTGGTCATCCGCATTATACCACATGCATACAGATGGTGATAATGATATGCTTGATCTTAAACAGCTCTCTCAGGAGTATGGCCCCGTCTTCAGTCTACGGAGAGGTTCAGAGAAGATTGTGTTTATATCCGGATACAAGATGGTCAAAGAGGCTCTGGTCAATCAGCTGGACAGCTTCACTGACCGCCCAGTCATTCCCCTCTTTCATCTTATATTAAAAGGCCTGGGTCAGTATGGAGAGCAAATCAATCAGATAATACCTGAGGTGTGGATGTGTCAATAACCCCTGACTTGATAAAATAGCATAAGACATACAACTAGCTGTGGATTTGAGCACCGGTGATTTGGACTTAAGCTCTGTGGCTTGAGAAGGCTTGATGCTTCTACTGTTCCGGGTGCCTCCTGGTCGCCTCCCTCGGGAGGTGCGCCAGGCATGTCCTATTGGAAGGAGGCTTCGTAGAAGGCCCAGGACACGCTGGTGGGACTATGTCTCCGAGCTGGCCTGGTGTCGCCTCGGGGTCCCCCAGAACAGCTGGAGGAGGTGTGCATAGAAGTCTGGGCATCTCTGCTGAGACTGCTGCCTCCGGATAAAGCGGAAGAAAATGGATGATTGGATGGACAAAGACTTGGGACTTGGCTTGTTACAAGTCCCTGTTTTTTGTTGTCCAACTTTTGAGCAATATTAATATGTAAGGGATTGACATTAGCACTAGCTCAGTGGTCAAATGCTTGATTTTTAATTTGGGCAAAAGTGAGATTTAGTCAATTTTACTACTTTTGCCACTTTATCCTCACATTTTATCCTCTTGCCCTGATGGTCTATTGTTCAGCTTGAGTTCACACAACATTTACAAGAACATAAAAATAATCATGGTTTAAAGAAGTGTTTCCCAACCTTTTTTGTCTCGCATACCCCTTGAGTCTTTCATTTCTACTCAAAGCACCCCTTGCCTTGAGAGAGTAGCCAATCATTTAGAAAATGATCCACTTGGATTTATTGCCATTTAGTTGTGTTTTGTGTTCAGATAAAGCCTCATGTACCCTCTGTGGTCCTCGTACCCCGGTTGGGAAACATTGGTTTAAAGGATGATACACAATTCACAGTCATACATTTACTTTATAGGGTTAGTAAAAACATCAGGTGCTACTTTAAATAAAAATATTGTCCGCAATGTCCATTAATGACTCGCCCTGTTCATGTGGTTTTTGATAATGAACTATACCTTTAACACAGGCATTGTTATGAGTAACGGATACCTGTGGAAGAAGCAGAGGAAGTTCGCGAACATGCACCTCCGTTATTTTGGAGAAGGCCAAAGGACACTGGAGAAATACAGTGAACATGAATGTCGCTTCCTGTGTGAGAGCTTCAGAGAGGAGCAAGGTATACAGTTACAGTAGTTATGCGTTAAGAATGATACCACTGTTTTTTCTTAGACACAGGGATATGAATTGCTGGTACAGCGGTGAGTCTGGATTTCCAGGCAAGCGTTACTGTATGTAGCCTCCAGATAAACTCATTTTGGCTTTTCCTTTGTGGAGTGAGGGTCAGTCGTTCACTAAAAACAAATTCCCTCTCAGTTAGGGAGTTTTACTGGTGCAACATTCCAGGTTTGGGGCCAAGACAAGACTAACATGTCAAAGACTGTGCAAGTTATGTCTTTACACAAACAGTAAAAATATTTTTCTTGCAACTAGAACAATAACTGTGGGTAAAACTGCACTCTATATAATTCTATGGTGAGTAAAATTCTCCTTAGGTAAATCTGAAATCTTTAAGGTAAATCTCAAATATGTAACTGTCTCACTATTGTGAACTGATATGTATTTGATTCATATTTGCAGGGGTGCATCTAAGGGGTGGCCAGGGAGGCACCGGTCACCCTTTCAAGTTAATTTTAATTAGGAAAGGTCACCAATAAACAAACATATGCATCAATGGTACCACAGTGCTTAAACATAAGTTTGAATTTGTCGCTACACTGTTTTGCATGATTTACATTTTTAAGACGTAATGACCAGCCCAGTAAAAAAAAATAAGAAAACAAAAACAAACTGCATACCCTTATATGACTTTTTAAATTCTTATTTTACTCCCCAACTTTGATCTAGCTCACTGTTAAATACATGTCATGTCTTTGCAGGAAAACCATTCAACCCCCAGGCCACAATAGCCAATGCAGTCAGTAACATCATCTGCTCCGTGATCTTTGGACACCGCTTCGAGTACTCAGATGAGCGCTTTCGCAGGGTGCTCCAGCTGGACACTGAGGCGGTTCTTGCGGCTGGCTCCCCTTATGCACAAGTCAGTCCTGAGCCAAAACACGTATCTCTGCATGTCTGTGTAATGCTGGGTTTACACATAAGCACGATGCGTTACGAATGGCATTTTTCCGTCATTCGTGACGTTCGTGACATGACTTAACGCATCTCAATGGGATTCTTAATAGAACGTATCAGTTCGTGACATTCGTGATGTTCGTGGAGAAAGTTTTTGGCTGTCAAAAAATCTTCCACGAATGTCACGATTCACCCTCTGTTCGTGGAGTTCGCAACGGAGCGTGTTCTTTCGTGATGAGTAGTGGCGCTTCGTAATTCAGCGTGAGAGCATTCGTACAGCATTCGCAGTGCAGAATCACTGTTTTCACGCTCAAAATTCATAGAAACACACGCTACGCCGAAAAGTTAATGTTCGTACCTGCACTATGCCAAAGAAAAGTCACACAAAGTCGGCCAGTCCGCGCTCCAGACCCGGGACAGCACCTGCTGCTGCCGCTCCTCAGGTGCTGAAGTTGTTCCTCCAGCTTTTCTTCCTGCGGTCGTTCCTCCTGATGTTCAGGAGCCAGTTCCTGCCACCCCTATAGCCGCCCCGCTGGAGAACCCGACTGTTATATATTTGTCCCGATTTTCCGCGCGTTTGTGTTAAAAAAACAAACAAAAACAGTAAGAAGTGCTGAATGTGCCGCTGTTGCACAGACTCATTTGACATAAAGCGCGTGTGTTTATTTGTCTCAACTCGATTTGGCCAGAGCCCAATGAGTCAGGTGAGAGCACGGCGGAGCAAGACGCCTCTGCTCCGCCTCCAACCCGGTGTGTGCGGCAGGCAGTTTGTCCACATTCGCCCGATTCTTGACAGATTTCTGACAGAACTCGACAATTCCCAATGACCCGTAACAGCTCGCAACAGCGCGCAGCAGCGCGTAGGAGCGCGCCACGTCCCGCAGCAGTGCGGGATGCATGTTCGTGACCGTGCGTAATAATTCGTGCCATTAATCGTAACGCGTAGTAACAGGTCGCAACAGTTTGTGGTGGTTCGTGAAACCTCTACCCCGAATCATCAAATTCCACCCACATTCGTGATCCTCGGCCACGAATGTGGATTCGTGGCATTCGTGACTTGTCGTCTTTATGTGTAAACCCAGCATAAGTTCTCAGTCGTACAGGAGTTGTCCATCTTCAAAGAAGGTACTTGAGTCATCTTCTGTACTCGGTAGTTGAGGTCTCCAAACGTTTCGCCTCTCATCCAAAAGGCTTCGTCAGTGAACAAGGTTATGCTCAGCACGCAGCGTAGATAAAGACCAGTTGGGAGGAGTTGGGGTTGACCCGGCTCCTCCCCTCTAATCACAGCTACTCTCACCTGTGGGTAAACACCTTTGAAGTAGAGCGTCTGTAACGACCTGCTCCCCCAGTATCGGTCAGTCCTGTCCTATTCATGGCTGATCACTGCTAATTACCTGCCTATTGTTCTATTGTTAGCTGAGGTATCGTCTTCTTGGACTGGCCGTGCCCTGTCGGTTTACCCCGAAGCAGATTGGAGTAAAAAGAAGAAAGATTAAATCTTAGCCCACCATTTCGGTTCATGGAGGGATTTTCTTTTCTGACAAAAATAGCTTATTTTACTCCTCTTTCAAACCAACGTTCTTCTTTAGCTAGAATTTTGACCTCCCCGTCCTCAAAGGAGTGATTGGAGGCTTTAAGGTGAAGGTGCACAGCCGACTGAGGGCCGCTTGTGCTTTCTCTTCGGTGTTGATAAAGTCTCTTCTGTGAGACTTGTTTGGTTTCTCCAATGTAATGTGTAACATTACATTGGACCAGTTATCTCTGCATGTTTTTCACATCTGCTCTAGCAATGTTTTTCAGGTTCATTTGAGGTCATTCTCATGCTTTCTCGAGCCATAAATGTTACGAGCGGAGCTTAAAAATGAACTTCGTGTCTACTGTGTTATTTAAAAGATTTAAAAAAATCTGCATAGTCATATGTCTTAGAAGTATAAAGGTTAATTTACATGGTTTGTTTGTCCAATGGCATCAATAGAGCTGTCCCTTCCCTCTGCTGCCCTCTACTGTCTGCATTTATTTTGTGATGTCCCCAAGTACATCACACTTTTACCACCAAAGGGAGAGTAAGGCATTTTCGATCCTCTGTGTGTGCTTTACATAAGAATACAAAAACTAAAAGCCAAATGTAGCTGTAAAACATATTAACAATAAGAACGAATGGTTATCTAGTACTTTAATTTAACTTCCACTTGAATTGAGCGTAATTTTATTGACGTATTACATGTTCTCGAGTAAAATGTTTGTATACCTTACCTAGTTGTGTATTTCCCCAGTTGTATGACGTTTTCCCCAGCCTGATGAAGCACTTGCCTGGGCCTCATCAGACGGTCCACAGTAACTACTTCCAAATCCTGGACTTTCTGAGGCAGGAAATAGCGAAGCACCAGGAAGACTTGAACCCAGACGACCCTCGTGACTATGTGGACGTTTACCTGGGAGAGATGGAGAAGGTGAGATCATACACAAGCCCTATTCAGTCCAACATCAGTGGATTATCGCCATGTGTGATGAGGCCACACTTGCAGATTGGGACAGGAGCGTGCATTCCCCTTTAGATTAAGTTGAGACTTGAAACTGTTACCTGTAGTGGTTGTCTAGCATAAAAAGAGATACAAAAAATGTTTTAACCTAAAGTTGTGTAGAACTAGTAGATAGACTTTAATTGTGTGACGCGGGAAATTTGCCACACATCACAAACAAAAGCATCAACACCATTAATAAACTGATAAAAGTAAAACATATCCACATGGGAACATTGAGTAAATTACAATTTGTAAATCAATAATGCTTGAATGCAATTTAAAGCGCAGCACATTACTTATTGAATTGAGTCTTGACTGACTTACCACACAGGTGTTACATTAACCTTAGATAAGACGTGTCGTATACAAAGGGAAAAATCTTAATTGTTAAACCCATTACCTTCTTGTGATCGAGTCAAGTAATTGGAGAAATGCCATCTATAACTAATATTACGTAAATATAGGCAGGTGAGAGAATAAACTGGATATTACTTTAGCATCAGTATTCAAAATTGTAATACAAATGTTCTCCATTATAGAAGAAGCAGGACCCCCTGGCAGGCTTTAACATGGACACTTTGCTGGTGTGCACCTTAGACCTCCTGGAGGCTGGGACTGAAACTACTGCCACTACTTTGCGCTGGGCCTTGGTCCTAATGATGAACTATCCGGCGGAGATACAGGGTTCGCTTTTACGCTTCTAATGAACATAATATTCTATTCGGTTCATTGCACTGATGTATTTACTATACGTCTTTAGAAAAGGTGCAGGCGGAGGTAGATGCGGTGATTGGACACTCTCGACAGCCCATTGTCACAGACCGACCCGATATGCCCTACACTGACGCGGTCATTCACGAGGTGCAGAGGTTTGGGAACATTGTGCCTCTTGGATTCCCCAAAATGGCCAGCAAAGACACCACTCTGGGCGGATACTTCATTCCAAAGGTATACAGCGATTATATTATACAATCAGTTTATAATCACTGAAACTGAGAAATCAAGTTAATACATCTTGTTTATAAACGATGAATTAGGCTCATTAACGTCATTAACCTTTACCTTACGGGGAAACCAGTTGGGCGTATAATACTCTTGTTCAGTGTTGCTCTGTCAGTGTAAGAGATCAGATAAGGTGTTACAGGGTAAGGGTTACATGCTGATGTTTGAAGAATTGACTGATTGTACAGTTGTGTAGTTACTGATAATACAGTAGCTTCCTGATAATGCATTTTCCCACTTTTTCCATTCTTGGAAAGCAGAAAATGTCCTCTTTGATAAGGATTATTACTTAAAAAAAATGTTTACATAAAAACTACAACTAAGGTTTGCTTACTGTGCGTAGAGTGGAGTTAAACTGCACTATATATAACTAAAGTGAGTAAAATGATGTAAAGGTTAATGTATGTCAAGTACAGTCTGCCTCTATCATGCGCCGATATGTATTTGATGTTAAAAAGGGATTAAAAGGCGCAATAAAGAATTAAATATTGTATAAAGAATAAATCCGACAAAAGATCATTCAATAAAATAAAAAATACAGTTTTCAAAAGACAATTACGACCGCCTGGGAGTCATTTACATATTGTATTTGTGGACCCATTACAGTGATACGCATTATTTCAAATATTAAGCCAGGTGCAGCACGGCCACAAAACACATAGCATATTTTAACTTTTTTATTTATTGTGTACAGTGTGTGTTTGTGAGGTTGAATGGCTGAGTGTTAAACGCTGTGAGTGACCTGTGGAAGTAGAGAGTTGTAGCAATCAAACATTCTCATCACTGGAGCGATTTCGATTTCACCAATGAAATTTACTTCATTATTTTCTATTTCAGGGCACAATTTCTACCATGAATCTCTCGTCCGTGCTGTTTGACGAGAACCAGTGGGAGACTCCACATAAGTTCAACCCTGAGCACTTCCTGGATGCAGAGGGACGTTTCCGGAGAAGAGACGCTTTTTTGCCATTTTCTGCCGGTCATTGTTTAATCAACACTTTGCCAACATGTTGCAAAGTTGTATTACTTACGACTAAATAGTTTGTGTATAAGCTTTATGTGAACTGAGTTTAAAAAAAAACATATATCTCTGATGCTTAGAGAGACAAGCTTAATGCCATTTTGTCTACTATCTCTATGAATAGTAACACAAAAACAGTCTTCCTAATTGAATCTAAAGGAGTGCTGTCTTTGTCCAGGTAAGCGCGCGTGTTTGGGGGAGCACCTGGCCAAGATGCAACTGTTCCTGTTCTTCGCGTCTGTGCTGCAGCGCTTCACTTTGAAAGCGCCGCCGGGGGAGATGCCCAGTCTGATCGGGGTTCAAGGATTCACAAACTCCCCCGATCAGTTCAGGATGATGGCTGTGCCCCGCTGAACCGGTGTGGAAAAAAAGAAATAGTACATCAACGGGATCATGTACAAAACCTACGTAAATGTCTTTTTCGGTGGCTTCAGAAAGCGTTCAGGTCTCCCTATACCACAATCATTTTATATTTATTATCTATTAGCAAAAGTTGAACTCAGATTAAGATAAAAACATAAAAGGATAGAAATATCCTTATGAAAACAAACAAAAACCACTACTCTGACCGATGTAAACAGATCCTACAACATCTGCAGATCCATTTCATTGCTCTTTTCATAATTGTGTTGTTTTTTAACATTCATATGAGTTAAAGTCTGTGGTATATATGCCCATGATACAGGAAGTTACAGCCTCCATGTAACTAAATAATTATAATATTTTGAACTTTTTCAGAATCAAAGTTCAATGTAACACAGAGTTAGAGTGATGTGAATTCTTCCAGAAGCCACTGCAACAAGCAATTTACAGTTAATTGATCTGCATTAATTGTCCAACAAACGTGCATTGTATGTCACTGTATGAAATTGGTGTATTATTACAACAAACAAAGTTTCAAATTCCAAGCCTTATGTATGGTTATATTTAATTTGGTAAACCTAATAACAGCTGCAGTAATAGTTCCAGTAAAATAAAAAATCTAAAATATTCACCCTTGTATGCACCTGAATTTCCAACCAAGTCTTCAAAGAGTGGTATAATTGGTCGGTCGACATAGTCCTCTCCTCTCACAGCCAGTGCTCTTTCACGAGCCTGTATCCATGGATCACCACCATGTGTCCTCCGAACAAACAAAGGCTATAGATGTTTCCATACTTCTTTGCAAACTGCAGGATCAACAAATACCCAGCAATGATTCTCATCCAAGGACTGAACCAGGATTTAACCTGGCTAAACACACCAGGATTCAAAGTAATAACTTTTTACAGTACTGTATAGTTAGTTAGTTACACAATAACTAACTTGAAGCAATACAATATGATATGTACAGTAACAGGGTTTCAACATGCAGATAAAGGAATCATGCCTTATTTCTGTAATTTTATAGAACTCCTACTAAAATTCATTATTTATTTTTATTTTATTTTAACTTATAGCTTTTACTGATGATTAGTGACACAAAAATAACCCTTTGTAAAGGAAATTCTAGGCTGTAATAAGTATTTTTATTACAGTTAAATGTTGTGCAGCATTTCATCATGGTGTTTTAGAAATCTGAGTATGTTGAGGTAAGAGACACATACTGTAAGGTAACATTTGAGGAATGTACAGTGAAACAGCTGGAGCACTTTTAGCACTAAAAGTTGACTAAAAATCCATTCATCGCACCTAAACTGGGCCACCTCAGTTAAAAGTCTGGACACGCCCCTGGCTGCACAACACGAGGAGAATGGTGAAGTCAGTGGCGTAGCCAGAAAAAAGACACTGGGTGTGCACCAGCAAACACTGGGTGTGCCAAATTTATTCTCAACAAATAGAACTTTTTTTTCTTACTGTGTACATGTAACGCCCCTCTGACCGGGGAAAATGTTGCCAGTTTCATAATTTGCTTAAAGCAGAGTGGCAAGGGCTCCCCCTACAGGCCTGCAGGCAAAACTAATAAATTCCGACTTACATATTCAAAATCAATGGCTGGCATTAACTTGTATAATCACACAACACATTCTCACTTCTGAAATACATCATAATAACTTTTCAACCTTTAAACACATGTTTTTAACGCGATTTAAATGAGTTGTTAACAATTTTCACATGTCATATTTCCTGTCATATTTATAAGTAAACCTGTTTATCTTATCCTATTTATTTCTTACTCACACTATCCATGTATTATTTAAGCATCTGAACTTCCCACCTTCTTATTGCAGCTTCACAAGGCAAGGCGGTGTGGCTTGGCCTTGAATAGGTTTATTATTTCGTCAGAGTCCAGTTCGTCTGCAAGTAGTAGCTAGGCTACTAACACTTTTATCGGCAGCGTCACAGTCAGGTCATTAGGTTGGTTGCCAGGTGCAGGTGTCACAACCCCCTTCGCCTGATAACACTTTTTTATTGATTGATCGAGTTAACATGCCCAGTGCAGGTGTCGCAACGCATCGCCTGGTGGCAATTTTTACAAGTTGATCGACTGGTTATCAAACATGTTAGGAAAAGCTACTTACCGTAAATCCTCTAATATAGGCCGGGGCCATTATTTACTCAAGCACATGGAGGACCAGGCCTTTATTGGAACCAGGCCAAAATTAGAGACAGGCCTTTATTTTTATTTGAGCAAAACGGACGACCAGTAGAATGAAGAAAAACGAGATTTGTGTCCTTTGAACCTAAAATATTAGGTTCATTTATTAATTAACATTGCAAACACTCTCCAGCGGCTGGAACATTGACGCTTTTATTTTGTAGGGACAACAGGAAGCGTTTCTTTGCTGTTAGCCGAACTTTGACATCAATGTCACCGCAGGTTTCTCTTTATTTTTATTTTTTTATTTTTTTCCCGTGGACTGGATTATTTGTTATCTCGTGTAAAGGCGAGTTTAGACGGAGCGTTTGTGTTTGTGATCGATCATAAAACAGACCCGAGAGAAGACGAGACGCTCGCGCCGATTGGAGGAGGTGTGGAACTTCACATGGAGCCGCTGGATGAGCTTTGAGGACTTTATTAAAACCCTGGAGGGTCACACAACATTTGTTGCTTGCCCTGTTTATAGTCACAGAAGGTTTGAAAAGTGGCTAAATCTGTCTCAAGTTACGCTTGGATCAGCTCCGCTCTGCAGCAGCGTTCCCTCTTCTCTCGGCCTGGGTTCCCGTTTGTTTACATCCTGCACGTGAGTTATCGTTTACACGTATGAGACAAATTCCGAACATGGGAAATATTTCTACCGCTATAGTTTCTAGTAATAGCCCCGGCCTGTTTTAGAGACCGGCTTTATTTGCCTCCGCCAGCTACGAACTTGGCCACTGTTAGAGACCCGGCCGGTAATGGAATTGAGAATGAGGAGTTGACGTCACGCACAGAGCCCCCCCTCCCCATCCCCCCCTCGCCGACATATTGGCTGCGCTCCGGCGGCAATACACATTGTTTATGTGTGTTGTTAACGCCGTAGTAGTGGAGGTTCTTGCTATTCCGCACTGTTTTACCGCCTGGAAGTCACTGCTGCGTTAAAAACTGCTCCAATACCTCACACGATAGACATGGAAAACGTAGGAACAATGGGACACAGTTTTTTATGTTACAGAAATGGACACAGCATCGAGGAGCGCAAGTCTCTGACCTGTCAAAACATGTTGGAAACGTTTGTGTACATTGAACATCTCGTAACAATGTAGTGTTTACGAAACACGCACTTTATTACTTTGTCATTTTGGTCAAGAAGTGTCCGCTAAATGTAATGTTATTACAACACACTAAAACGCATGTGAGGGAAGTTACTTTTGCCAGTACAACGCTGTTTTCACCAGCGGGAGGCTTGTAGAGCCATGTCCTGCACCCAGCCACAGCAGAAAGTCTCGTAACTTTCCAAAGACTTGTGGCTTTTAAACTCCTGCATCGTGTAGTAACTTACATCAAATACAAGGTAGTTTACTGTGTCCATGTATGTCCATGTATGTGCACGGAGGTAAATGGTCAGGTCTCCGCTGCAGGGAGCTCGTGTGTTGATGTTTTGAATGTCCGCAAGCTTCTCCAATACGCTGTTTTGCGCTTGGTATGAGCTTGTTCCTGTAAGGTCCCTTTTCTTACGCCTTATCTCTTTGCATAGTTTTACTTTCTGTCTTTTCGTTGTCTTATTCGTAGATCTGTCTCCGTCTCGCCGAAACGTGAATGCGCAAAATTTAAAGTGCTCTGGAATATGAGGAATGCGTGAAATTCTGGGAGCGTGCCCTAATCCGCAGCCATATGTCCGATAGGCTGAGAGCCCCCCCAAATCACCCCAACTCGGCACGTGACTCCTCATTCTCAATACAGGCTTTGTTCAAGGCAGCAACTGACCTGAAAAATAAGATCATGGCAAAATGTCCAGCAGGCAACCCCGAAGTCATCTACAGAGGCTAAGTGAAGTACCATCAGAAAGTCTGCTAGAAGATGTGAATGCAGCTCTGCAAGTGTGACCTATGCTGTATGGCTCTGCGTTGTGTTTGCTGTGCTCTGATACACTCGGAGAGACCCAGGCTGTAGTTGGGGGGAGCAACGCTCCAAGCCATTTATTTTGGTGACAGAATCAAAAGATTGGCGTTAGCCCACTAGCATGTGGGGTTGACCCAACGTGGTCTCGTCTCAAGACACAGATATCAGAGAGAACATAAGAATATAACTATACCTGGTGACAGAATCAAAAGATTGGCGTTAGCCACTAGCATGTGGGGTTGACCCAACGTGGTCTTTGGACTAAAACAAAACAGAAACACGTAAGTGACAAATATAGACATGACTAATGATAAAACAATATAAACAACATAAAAGACAAGTTAAAAGCTTATGATATGCATTTTAACAATGTGATGGCTAACGATGCCCTAAACCCGCTCACCTCGTCTCAAGACACAGATATCAGAGAGGGAGGAAGAGGAGGAGCCATCCCTATATACTCCCAGACCGGATGTTCTCAGCGTTGGACCAACAAATAAAATACACAAGACGACTAACGCACATTCAACCAGGTACATAAAACATATATATAACCAAAAAGGTGGGACAATATGTACACAGCCCGAGTAACACTTACTCGGGGCACTCCACACCATGCCACACCGTGGCGCTCAAAACCCTTACCAGGATTTAACCCGTCTATAATAACACCATTACACAAGCAATTCCTACATCAACCATCACTGAAACCAATGAGCTGGTATACTGCACAGCAGCAGTGATCCTAGAGACGCTTGGCTATCGTAAGAGCAACCATGAGATGAATACCCACCATGGAAAGAAGGCTGGAGGCTAACATCAAGGCAGCGCGGAGAGAAGTGAGTCAATTGACAGAGACCTTGAAAGGTGCTATGAAAAAGCAAGTACCCAAAAAGTACAGCCAGATGCCCATACCTGAAGCCTTGGAAACTGCCAACAAAGGCTCCAAGCCTTGGCCAGCCGCTAAAGAGGTACACGAGAGATAACGAAGCCAGACGAGTAAACCGGCTGTTCGCAACTCAACCGGCGAAAGTGTACGCTCAATGGCAGGGTCACACTAGCAGAGCAGACCCTCCAAGGCTGGAAACTGAACAGTACTGGAAAGGAATATGGGAGAAGGAGGCAGCACACAACAGTGATGCACAGTGGCTGGTGGCTCTGGTTAACCGAAGGGCGCACAATCCTGATCCTGAAGGATCCCTCAAAGGGTACAGTCCATCCAACTATCGGCCAATAACCTGCCTCTCCACAATGTGGAAGCTCATGTCCGGCACCATAAGATAAGCGGGCATATGAATCAATACATGAGCACAGCTCAGAAGGAATCGGTAAAGATACAGAGGTGCCAAACACCAGCTCCTGGTAGACAGAACAGTCGCTCGAGACTGCAGAACCCGACACACTAACCTGAGCACTGCCTGGATTGATTACAAGAAAGCCTACGACTCCAATGCCACATACTTGGATCATTGAATGCTTGGCACTATACAACATCAACAGGACTCTAAGAGCCTTCATTGCAAACTCGATGAGGTTGTTGGAAAACCACCCTTGAGGCCAATGGCAAGCACTTGCACAAGTCTCCATCAAATGTGGCATATACCAAGGAGACGCCCTGTCCCACTGCTGTTCTGCATAGGTCTGAACCCCCTCAGCCAATAATCAACAAGACTGGCTATGGATACGACTCAGGAACGGGGCCACCATCAGTCACCTCCTCTACATGGATGACATCAAGCTGTACGCTAAGAATGAGCGAGACATCGACTCACTGATCCATACACCCGGATATACAGTGCAGACATTGGGATGTCATTCGGACTAGAGAAGTGTGGCCGGATGGTGATATGAGAGGGAAGGTAGTCCACACAGAAGGGGTCTCATCCAGAAGGAACAATAGCAGACTTGAGGACAGTTACAAGTACCTCGGAATCCCACAAGCAAATGGCAACCTCGAAGAGGTGACAAGGGAAAGCGGCTCCGGCCGAAATACCTTCACGAGTAAGCAGGTCCTAGGAAGCAGGCTCAATGGCAAGACAAGTCCGGGCAAAAAGCACGCCCTGCAGTAATCAGGATGCCCTGCATGAAATAATAAGCGGCCAGGATGAGATAAGACCAAAGATGTTAAGACACGGAAGCTTCCTACCATGCATGAGGGTTCCACCCCAAATCCAGCCACCCTGAGACGTTGTACACTGCCGTAGGAAGGAGGCCGAGGAACTAGTGAGCGTGAGAGCCACTATCCAGGATGAAACATCCAGTCCACAAGAGTTGACATCAAGGACAAGGCTCACAAACAGATGAGTGCTCAGTGAATGTCTACAGGGCAGATGGGGAACAGAAGATGAGGGTTGCTGGAGTCCCGTATGGGGGACAAGCCCCTACACGGATGCTACCAGCCGCAATATTAACTGAAGTGACGGCTATCCAAGAAATCCTACCACATGGCTAGACGTAGCTGGCCTGAAGGACAGCAACAGAGGGTCACTCATCATGAGACTGCACAGGAGCATGGTTGAGCACCAGACAATAGAGGCCCAGATCTATCACACAGACAAGACCCCAGGGTGATTAGACTGTGCAAGAGGCCAATGAGACATCAGCACTAATGCAGGGTGTAAGATGCTGGCAGGGAAGCTTACATGCGAGCGCCATAACCAAGTGGTGGGCATTGTGTACAGGAACATCTTGCGACTATGCGCTGGAAACCCAGGTCAAAGTGGGAAGGAAACACCTCCAAAGGTGGTAGAGAATGACGAGCCAAGGTCCTGATGGGACTCCAGATACAGCGCGAACAGAATAGGTAATGGCGACCAAGCCGGCATTTAGTGGTGACAAAGAGCAGAGGGAAAAGCGTGCGTGGTCGGACATGCATACCCAAGCGGACTTCAACATCGGAAAAGGAACCCGAGAAACTAGAAATACAGGGGCTCAGAGAAGAGCTGGAGAAGGCCTGTGAGGTGAAGGGCTTCAGTGGGTGCCGTGACCGTTGGGGCACTCGGGGCCAGTGACCCCCAAACTGGAAGGCGTGGTCCGAGCAGATCCAGGAATACATGCAGATATCTGGTCAGAAGTGCAGTTCTAGGAACAGCAAAGATACTGCGCAGAACCCTCAGTTCCCCAGGGCCTCTGTAGAGGACCGGAGCGTTGGAGGAAAAGAGACCGGCCTGCGAGGAGTGGAGGAAGAGTTTTTTTTTTTTTTTAATAGTATATTTATTCTGTTCTTTTAATCTTCTTGATTTACAGGTTGTTTTGTGCAGGATGTAGTCGGAAAAGCTCAGTTTAACATGGCCTCAATGAACTCAACTCTCCTAATTTTAAACTGCATTATTAAAATTGAAGAGCCATTTGGGAAGCAAAAGAGCGGCTCTTCTTTTGGTGAGCCGATCCAAATGATTTCGGTTCACCAAAAGAGCCAAAAATCCCATCATACTGTTTTGTGCAAAAATTAATATGACGCTCAACTGAGTCATCTGAGCCTCACCGTGCGACGGACCAGATAACATCACATGAAGAAGAAAAAAGGAAAAATGATAAATGATGTGTTTCCTAACGATTCCCCCTTATTTTAGAAATTTGATTATTTATGGTATTCTTTATTTGTCATTTTCATTTTATGGCTATTATGTTATAAAGCCTAATATCTCCTTGCTGTCTGTGGGATCATGGGATTTATCTTAGCGTACAATTCCATGTTGGCGGTTAGACTGGTGATGCTGAGGACTGTTTTTATTTAGCTTTATTGTTTTTAGCCCTGTGGAGCTTTAATCTCTTAACCCCCGCCTGAAACCGAGCACATTTGCCCCAGTTTGCTCTTTACCCCCAAATCTAGCTTCTTGAAAAAGGGTCAAAATAGTGACAAACAAGGATGGAAGAACAAATTGTGACAAAAATGTGTTATGCCATGTACAAAAACGCAAACAAAAGAGCAAAAACTAAAAGCAATAAAAAAGAGTGATTAAAAGGTGACAAAAAGTGTTGGGAAAAAGTCGACAAAAATGCAGCAAAGAAAATTCACTGAAGGTTCGACAAACAACACGAACCAATGCCGAGGAAAAAATAAGTTCTAGACCAGTTTTGTAGATCTTAGCTTTCAAATTAGGTGTTTAGATTTGGGTAAGTTGAAATGGAGAAATACACTTTGGTTAAGGCGGGCGGGGGGAAGAGGTTAACCCATGCCCTAGGTTTTTCATAACCTAGGTCTGGGTCAAATATACAATAGCCTTTCGATGGCAGTAAATACATGTCAATATACATTTCACTATTGCTGCAAGCGGTTATAGGGTGCAAAGAGCTGATGAACTGTTGATAATATTCCAGCAGAAGCCAATAACCAAAGCAATATTGTTTACATATAGTACACGCACGTTACAGTGTTTTACTCAAATGTACATGTTAGAGTATGAAAACATTATTTGGGAATTGCTGATTTCTTTTGAGTTCCTTCCTCACCACTATTCTTTCTCATACAGTTAGAGCAAAAACCCCGCCACCAACTTTGTATATAGGTACAAGGTGGAGGAAAAGCTTCAAAATGTGTTAACAGAATGTCCAAAGTTTATGTGTATTTATCACAATGATATATAATAAAGATAACTTGCACATCGTGCATGCTGCTTGTTTGAATTTCTCCTACAGGCCAGAGTTAGTTTGGAAAAAGTGAATTTCTTTACGTTGGAAACTTTGATTTATTACTTATTCTGTCCTTATCTAACCCCCTCCCAGATTTGCAGTGAGCAGTCCAGCCACAGAGTGCCACCTCTCTTGTTTCTTGCGCCACAAGTTCCACAATGGCGTTAACAGTGTTATGTAACAATTCCTGCTTACTTTCGGGAGCTCTGCCCATTTAGTCCGTGCAGGCTAGTGCTGTGGAGCAGAGGCAACATGATTGCCAAACTCTTTTTGAGTAACCTGAACTTTGGGCGTGGGTGCATTTTGTTATTTCTGCTGTTTTATACTCAGTGTTGGATTCTGATTCAAAACGGGAGGCCTCGAAAACTTTCCACCAGGGATCTCCGAGGTGCCTTTTTTGGAAACTCTCACGGATTGGACTACAATTCCAATAAACATGGCCAGGTTTTTCTAAAGTATTGTTATTGGTGTTTACTAAATATTTGTTTTAAAAGAAACCATCTCTAAATATGTGCAACATTGGAAGCCTGAAAGTAAAAGTGGAAGGAGGCAAGTTTTAACGATGGTCTATCTCATTTATCTTTTGCATGTCTCCTGTCTGGAAATGGTGTATTACTTTGTCATCCGCATTTATACCCGATCGCATACAGATGGTGATATTGATGTGCTGATCTTAAAACAGCTCTCTCAGGACTATGGCCCGTCTTCAGTCTACGGAGAGGTCAGAGAAGAATTGTGTTTCTTATCGGTACAAAGATGGTCATAGAGCTCTTGGTCAATCAGCTGGACAGCTTCACTGGAACCGCCCAGTTCATTTCCCTTTTCATCTTATTATTAAAAGGCCGGCGTCAGTATAGGAGAGCACAACATCACAATCAGGGACTATACCCGAAAGGTGTGGATTGCAATAACCGATCTGGACTTGATAATAGCATAAGACAGGTACAACTAGCTGGGATTTGAGCACCGGTGAATTTGGACTTAGCTCTGTGGCTTGAGAAGGCTTGAATGCTGGTCTAACGTTTCCGGGTGCTTCTGGTCGCCTCCCCTCGGGGGTGTCCGCATTCCTATTGGAAGGAGGCTTGTTTAGGAAGGCACAGGACACGCTGGTGGACTATGTACTCGATGCTGGCCTGGTGTCCGCCTCGGGGTCCCGAACAGCTGGAGGAAGGTGTGCAAGTCTGGGCATCTCTGCTGGGACTGCTGCCTCCGATAACAGCGGAGTAAAATGGCATTGATTGGATTGGTGGACAAAGACCTTGGGACATGGCTTGTTACAAGTCCACTGTTTTTGTTGTCCAACTTTTGAGCAATATTAATATGTGGGATTGCATTAGCACTAGCTTCAGTGCGTCAAATGTTGATTTTTAGATTTTGGAAAAGTGAGTTCGTCATTTTACTACTTTTGCCACTTCTATTCAACATTATTATGCTCTTTGCCCTGTGGTTCTATTGCTTCGCTTGAGTTCGCACAAATTACAAGAACATAAAAATTTAATTATGTTTAAAGAGTTGATTTTCAACTTTTTGTCTCGCATACCCCTTGGTCTTTCATTTTCTACTCAAAGCACCCCTTGCTTGAGAAGAGTACCAATATTTATATGATCCCACTTGGATTATTGACCATTATTTAGTTGTGTTTGTGTTTCAGAATAGCCTCATTACCCTCTTGGGTTTCCATCGCCTTACCCGGTCTGGGAACACTGGTTTAAGGAGTTACACAATTACAGTATACATTACTTTATAGGGTTAGTAAAAAATCAGTTGCTACTTTAAATAAAAATATGCCGCAATGTCCATTATGACTTCGGCCTCTGTTCTTGTGGTTTCTTTGAAATGAACTATACCTTTAACAACAGGGCATTGCTTGAGTAACGGTACCTGTGGAGAGCGAAGGAAGTTCTCGATCAATGCACCTCCGTTATTTGGAGAAGGCCAAAAGGACACCTGGAGAAATACAGTGAACATGAAATGTCGCTTCTGTGTGGAGAGCTTCAGAGAGGAGCAAGGTATACAGTTACTAGGGTAGTTTTATGCGTTAAGAATGATAACCACTCTGTTTTTCTTAGACACAGGGATATAATTGCTGGTCAAGCGGTGATCCTGGATTTCAGGCAGCGTTACTACTGTATGTAGGCCTTCCACGATAAACTCATTTGGGGCTTTTCCCTTTGGTGGAGTGGGGTCAAGTCGTTCACATAAAACAAATTCCCCTCTCAGTTAGGGAGTTTTACTGGTGGCAACATTCCAGGTTTGGGGCCAAAGAACAAGACTAACATGTCAAGAGACGTGCAAGTTATGTCTTTACACACAGTAAAAAATATTTTCTTGCAACTAGAAACAGATAACTGTGGTAAAACTGGCACTCTATATATTCTATGGTGAGTAAAAATATCTCCTTAGGTAAATCTGAAAATCTTTAAGGTAAATATGTAATCTGTCCACTATTGTGAACTGATATGTATTGTGATTCATATTTGCAGGGGTGCAACTAGGGTGGCCAGGGAGGCCACCGGTCACCCTTTCAAGCTAATTGCAAAATATTAGGAGGTCACCAATAAACAAACATAATGCAAAAATGGTACCACAAAGGTGCTTTAAACATAAGTTAATTCTTCGCTACACGTTTGCAATGATTTAGGGCATGTTTTTAAAGACGTAATGACCAGCCCAGTAAAAAATAGAGAAAACAAAAAACAAACGCATACCTTATATGACTTTTTAATTCTTATTTTACCCCCAACTTTTGATCTACTCACTGTTAAATACATGTCATGTCTTGCAGGAAAAGACCATCAACCCCCAGGCCCACAAAGCCAAGCAGTCAGTAACAATCATCTGCTCCGTGGTCTTTGGACACCGCTTTCGAGTACTCAGATGAGCGCTTTCGCAGGGATGCTCCAGCTGGACACTGAGCGGTTCTTGCGCTGGCTCCTATGCACAAGTAGTCCTGACCAAAACACTATCCTCTGCATGTTTTTCACATCTGCCTCTAGCAATGTTTTCAGGTTCATTTGAGGTCATTCTCATGCTTTCTTCGAGCCATAAATGTTTACGAGCGTGAGCTTAAAAAATGAACTTCGTGTCTACTTGTGGTATTTAAAAAGATTTCTTAAAAAATCTGCAAAAGTCATATGACTTAGAAGATAAAAGGTTATTTACATGGTTAGTTTGTCCAATTGCATCAATAGAGCTGTTCCCTCCCCCTGCTGCCCTCTACTGTCTGCATTTTATTTTGTGATGTCCCCCATAACACACTTTTACGACCAAAGGAGAGTAAGGCATTTTCGATCCTCTGTGTGTCTTTTACATAAGATACAAACTAAAAGCCAAATGTAGCTTGTAAAACATATTACAATAAAGAACAATGGTTATCATAGTACTTTATTTAACTTCCACTTGAATTGAGCCGTATTGTATTGACGTATTACATGTTTCTCGAGTAAAATGTTTGTAATAACCTACCTAGTTTGTGTATTTCCCAGTGTATGACCGTTTTCCCCAGCCTGATGAAGCACTGCCTGGGCCTCACAGAACGGTCCAAGCAGTATACTACTCTCCAAAAAATCCTGACTTTTCTGATGCAGGAAATAGCAAGTTCACAACCCAGGAAGACTTGAACCCAGATCGACCTCTGCGGGACTAGGTGGATCGTTTACCTGGGAGATGATGGAGAAGGTTGAATCCATAACAACAAGCCTATTCAGATCCAACATCAGTGGATTTATCGCCATGTGTGATGAGGCCACACTTGCAGATTGGGAACAGGGAGGCGTGCATTCCCCTTAGATTAAAGTTGAGACTTGAAACTGTTAACCTTTGTAGTGGTTTGTCTAGCATAAAAAGATACAAAAAATTTTAAGCCTAAAGTTGTGTAGAACAGTGATAGACTTTTAATGTGTGACGCGGGAAAATTTGCCACATCATCACAAACAAAGAGCATCAACACCAATTAATTAAACTGATAAAAGTAAAAAACAATCCACATGGGAACATTGAGTAAATACAATTTGGTAAACAATAATGCTTGAATGCCAAATTAAAGCGCAGCCACAATTAACTATTGAATTGAGTCTGGACTGACTTAAACCCACACACAGGTGTTTCATTAGCCTTAGATAAGACGTGTCCGTATACAAAGGGAAAATCTTAATTGTTAAACCCATTACCTTCTGTGACGGTTCAGTAATTGGAAAATGCCATCTATAACGTAGATATTCGACGTAAATATGCAGGTGAAGAATAACTGGATATTACTTAATAGCATCATATTCCAAAATTGTAATACAATGTTCTCCATTATAGAAGAAGCAGACCCCCTGGCAAGGTTAATAACATGGACAACTACCTTTGCGGTGTGCACCTTTAGACCTCCTGGAGGCCGGACTGAACTACTGCCACTTACTTCCACACTTTGCGCTGGGCCTTTGGGCCTAATGAATGAACTATTCCGGAGATACAGGGTTCGCTTATAACGCTGTCTAATGAACATAATATTCTATTCGGGTTCATTGCCACTGATGTATTTACTATACGTCTTTAGAAAAAGGTGCAGGCGGAGGTAGATTGCGGTGATTGGACACTGCTCGACAGCCCATTGTCACAGACCGGGCGACCCCCGCCGATTGCCGCCCTACACTGACTGCGGTCCTTCACGAGGTGCAGAGGTTTGGGAACATTGTGCCTCTTCGATTCCCCAAAATGGGCCCAAAGAAACAACCACTCTGGGCGGATACTTCATTCCAAAGGTATACAGCGATTATAATTATAGCATCAGTGTTATAATCACTGATAACTGAGAGAAGATCAAGTTAATTACAATCTTGTTTATTAACGGGATTAGGCTCATTACGTCATTAACTCTTTACCTTAACGGGGAAACCAGTTTGGGCGTATAATATCTTGTCAGTAGTGGTTGCTCTGCATGTAAGAGATCAGATAAGGTGTTGACAGGGTAAAGGGTTACATGCTGATGTTTGAAGAAATTGAGACTGAATTGTACAGTTTGTGTTTACTGATATACAGTAAGCTTCCTGATTAATGCATTTTCCCCACTTTTCCATTTCTTGGAAAGCAGACAAATGTCCTCTTCTGATAAAGGATGATTACTAAAAAAAAATGTTTACATAAAACTACAACTAAGGTTTGCTTACTGGTTGCGTAAGAGTGGAGTTAAACTGCAACTTATATATAAACTAGGAAGGAGTAAAATGATGTAAAGGTTAATGTATGTCAAGTACAGTCTGCCTCTATCCATCACCGATATGTAATTTGGAATGTTAAAAGGGATAAAAGAGCGCAGATAGCAAGATAAAATATTGTAGTAAGAATAGAATCCGACAAAAAGATCATGTCAAGTAAAAATAAGAAATTACAGTTTCAAAAAACATTACGACCCGCCCTGGGAGTCATTTTACATGTATTTGTGGGGGAAGGGACCCATTAACAGTGATACCATTATTTCAATATTAGCCAGGTGCAGCACGGCACAAAACACATAGCATATTTTAACTTTTGTTATTATTGTGGTACAATGTGTTTGGTGAGGTTGAATGGCTGAGTGTCTATACGCTGTGAGGGAACCTTGTGGAGTAGAGGGATTGTAGAAGTT
>VHKM01001191.1:0-80486 GCA_007210695.1 Neogobius melanostomus
TCACCTTCTGAAAACGAGAGGTTAACACGTCTGGTTCCTCCATTCACCGTCTGGAAACACAGAGAGTTAACACGTCTGTTCCTCCAATCATCCGTCTGAACAACAGAAGAGGTTAACACGTCTGTTCCTCCATCACCGCCTGAAACAAACAGAGAGAGGTTAACACGTCTGTTCCTCCATCACCGTCTGAACAACAGAGAGAGGTTAACAGTCTGTTCCTCCTATCACCGCTGAGGTTAACACGTCTGTTCCTCCCATTCACCGTTCCTGAACAAACAAGCAGAGGTTAACACGTCTGTTCCTTCCCATCACCGCCTGAGGTTAACACGTCTGTTCCTCCATCACCGCCTTGAACAACAGAGAGAGGTTAACACGTCTGTTCTCCATCACCGCCTGAAACAAAACAGAGAGAGGGTTAAACACGTCTGTTCCTCCATCACCGTCTGAACAACAGAGAGAGGTTAACACGTCGCTTCCTCCATCACCGCCTGAGGTTTTAACACGTCTGTTCCTCCATCCCGCTCCTGATCATACAGAGAGGGTTAACACGTCTTGTTCTCCATTCACCGTCTTAACAACAGAGAGGTTAACACGTCCTCGATCTGTTCCCCATCACCATCTGAACAACAGAGAGGGTTACACGTCTGCTTTCCTCGCATCACCGCCTGATGTTAACAACGTCTGTTCCTCCATCACCGTCTGAACAACAGAGAGAGGTATAACACGTCGTTCCTCCATCACCGCCTGAGGTTAACACGTCTGTTCCTCCTCACCGTTCTGAACAACAGAGGAGGTTAACACGTCTGTTCCTCCATCACCATCTGAACAACAGAGAGGTTAACACGGTCGTCCTCCATCACCGTCTGCAACAACAGAGAGGTTAACACGTTCTGCTTCCTCCATCACCGTTGGAACAACAGAGAGGGTTAACACGGTCTGTTCCTCCATCACCGCTCTGGAACAACAGAGAGAGGTTAACACGTCTGTTCCTCCATTCACCGCTCTGAACAACAGAGAGGTTAACACGTCTGTTCCTCCATCACCATCTGAACAACAGAGAGGTTATAACACGTCTTGTTCCTCCATCACGCGTCCTGAACAACAGAGAGAGGTTAACACGTCTGCCTCCTCCTTCACCGCTCCTGAACAAACAGAGAGCTGTTAAAACGTCTGCTCCTCCATCACCGTCTGACAACAAGAGGTTAACACGTCTGCTCCTCCATCACCGTTACTGAACAACAGAGAGTTTAACACGTCTGCTCCTCCCATCACCGCCTGAACAACAGAGAGAGGTTAACACGTCTGTTCCTCCCATCACCGTCTGAACAACAAAGAGGTTAACACGTCTGTTCCTCCATCACCGTCTGAACAACAGAGAGAGGTTAACACGTCTGTTCCTCCATCACCGTCTAACAACAGAGAGAGGTTAACACGTCTGCTCCTCCATCACCGTCTGAACAACAGAGAGAGGTTAACACGTCTGTTCCTCCCATCACCGTCTGAACAACAGAGAGGTTAAACACGTCTGTTCTCCATCACCGTTCTGAACATCAGAGAGGAACACGTCTGTTCCTCATCACCGTCTGATCAACAGAGAGGTTAACACTGTCTGTTCCTCCATCACCGCCTGAACACAGAGAGAGGTTAAAACACGTCTGTTCCCTCCATCACCGGTTCTGACCAACAGAGAGGTTAACACGTCTGTTCCTCCATCACCGTCTTGGAACACAGAGAGAGTTAACACGGTCTGTTCCTCCATTCACCGGCTCCTGAACAAACAGAGAGGGGTTAACACGTCTGTTCTCCATCACCGCCTGAACAACAGAGAGAGGTTAACACGTTCTGCTCCTCCTCACCGTCTGAACAACAGAGAGGTTAAACACGTCTGCTCCTCCATCACCGTCTGAACAACAGAGAGGTTAACACGTCTGTTTCCTCCATCACCGCCTCCTGAACAACAGAGAGAGGTTTTAACACGTCTGTTCCTCCATCACCGTCTGAACAACAGAGAGAGGTGTACACGTTGCCTCCTCCATCACCGTCTGAACAACCAGAGAAGGTTAACACGTCGCTCTCCATCACCGTCTGAAACAACAGAGAGAGGTGCTTAACCGTCTGTTCCTCCATCACTGCCTGAACAACAGAGAGGTTAACACGTCTGTTCCTCCATCACCGCCCTGAACAACAGAGAGAGGTTAACACGGTCTGCTCTCCATCACCGTCTGAACAACAGAGAGGTTAACACGTTCTGCTCCTCCATCATCCGTCCTGAACAACAGGAAGAGTTTAACACGTCTGTTCCTCCATCACTGCCTGAACAACAGAGAGGTTAACACGTCTTGTTCCTCCATCACCATTCTGAACAACCAGAGAGGTTAACACGTCTGTTCTCCATCACCGTCTGAACAAACAGAGAGAGGTTAACACGTCTGTTTCTCCATCACCGTCTGAAACAACAGAGAGAGGTTAACACGTCTGCTCCTCCATCACCGTCTGAACAAACAGAGAGGAGGTTAACACGTCTGTTCCTCCATCACCGTCTGAACACAGAGAGAGGTTAACACGTCTGTTCTCCATCACCGTCTGAACAAACAGAGAGAGGTTACACGTCTCCTCCATCACCACCTAACTAACAGAGAGGTTAACACGGTTCTGCTTCCTCCATCACCGTCTGGACAACAGAGAGAGTTAAACACGTCTGTCTCCTCCATCACCGTTTTCCTGAACAACAGAGAGAGGTTAACACGTCTGTTCCTCCATCACCACCTGAACAACAGAGAGGTTTAACACGTCTGTTCCTCCATCAACCACCTGAACAACAGAGAGGTTACACGTCTGTCCTCCATTCACCGTTCTGAAAACAGAGGGTAACACGTCATGTTCCTCCATTCACCGCCTTGGAACTAACAGAGAGAGGTTAACACGTTCTGTTCCTCCATCAACCGCCTGAACAAACAGAGAGTGTTTAACACGTCTGCTCCTCCATCACCGCCTGATGAACAACAGAGAGTTACACGTCTGTTCCCATCCATCACCGTCTGACAACAGAGAGGTTAAACAGGTCTGCTCCTCCATCACCGTGCTGAACAACAGAGAGAGGTTAACACTGTCTGTTCTCCATTACCGTCTGAAACAACCAGAGAGAGGTTTAACACGTCTGCTCCTCCATCACCGTCTGAACAACAGAGCAGAGGTTTAAACACGTTCTGCTCCTCCTCACCGCCTGAACAACAGAGAGGTTAACACGTCTGCTCCTCCATCACCGTCTGAACAACAGAGAGAGGTTAACAGCGTCTTCCTCCATCCACCGTTGAAAACAGAGAGAGGTTAACACGTCTGTTCCTCCATCACCGCCTGAACAACAGAGAGGTTAACAAGTCTGTCTCATCACCGTCTGCAACAAACAGAGAGAGGTTAACAACGTCTGTTCCTCCATCACCGCTGAACAACAGAGAGGTTAACACGTCTGACTTCCTCCATCACCGTCTGAACAAACAGAGAGGTTAAACGTCGTTCCTCCACACCGCGCTAACAACCAGAGAGGTTAACGACGTTCTGCTCCTCCATCACCGTCCTGAACAACAGAGAGGTTAACACGTCTGTTCCTCCATCACGCGTCTGAACAACAGAGAGAGGTTAACACGTCTGTTCCTCCATCACCGCCTGAAAAACAGAGGAGGTTCAACACGTCTGTTCCTCCATCACCGTTCTGAACAAACAAGAGAGGTTAAACGTCTGCTCCTCCATCCACCGCTGAACAACAGAGAGAAGGTTACCACGTCTGTTCCTCCATCACCGTCTGAAACAACAGAGAAGAGTGTTAACACGTCTGTTCCTCCATCACGCCTGAACAACAGAGAGGTTAAACAGCGTCTGTCCTCCATCACCGTCTGAACAACAGAGAGTGTTTAACACGTCTGTTCCCATCAACCGTTTCGAACAACAGAGAGAGAGTTAAAACACGTCTGTATCCTCCATCACCGCCTGAACAACAGAGAGTTAACACGTCTGTTCCTTCCATCACCGTCTGAACAACAGAGAGAGGTTAACACGTCTGTTCCTCCATCACCGTCTGAACAACAGAAGAGAGGTTAACACGTCTGGTTTCCTCCAATCCCGCCTGAACAACAGAGAGGTTTAACACGGTCTGCTCCTCCATCACCGTGCTGAAAAACAGAGAGGTTAACACGTCTGTTCCCTCCATCCACGTCTGAACACAGAGAGAGGTTAACACGTCTGTTCCTCCGATCACCGTCTGAACATACAGAGAGGAGTTAACACGTCTGTCCTCCATCACCGCCTGAACAACAGAGAGGTTAAACACGCTGCTCCTCATTCACCGTTCTGGAACACAAGAGAGGTTAAAACACGTCTGTTCCTCCATTCACCGTCTTTGAACAACAGAGAGAGGTTAACACGTCTGTTCCTCCATCACCGCACTGAACAACAGAGGAGGTTAACACGTCGCCTCTCCATCACCGTGCTGAAACAACAGAGAGGTTAACACGTCTTTCCTCCATCACCCGCTGAACAACAGAGAAGAGGTTAACACGTCTGTTCCTCCATCACCGTCTGAACAACAGAGAGAGGTTAAACAGTCTGTTCCTCATCACCGTCTGAACAACAGAGAGGTTAAACAGTCTTGCTTCCGCCATCACCGTCTGAACAACAGAGAGGTGGTTAACACGTCTGTTCCTCCATCACCGCCTGAAAACAAACAGAGAGGTTAACACGTCTGTTCCTCCATCACCGCCTGAAAACAGAGAGGTTAACACTCTTTCTGTCCTCATCACCGTCTGAACAAAACAGAGAGGTTTAACACGTCTGTTCTCCATCACCGCTCTGAAACAACAGAGAGGTTAACACGTCTGCTCCTCCATCACCGTCTGAACAACAGAGAGAGGTTAACAAACGTCTGCTCTCCATCACCGGACGCCTTGAACAACAGAGAGAGGTTAACACGTTCTGTTCCTCCATCACCGCGCTGAACAACAGAGGAGAGGTTTACACGGTCTGCTCCTCCATCACCGTCTTGAAATAACAGAGAGAGGTTAACACGTCTGCTCCTCCATCACCGGCCTGTTTAACAACAGATAGAGGTTAACACGTCCTGCTCCTCCATCACCGTCCTGAACACAGAGAGGAGGTTAACACGTCTGCTCCTCATCACGCCTGAACAACCAGAGATGAGCGTTAAACGTCTGTTCCTCCATCACCGTCTGAACAAACAGAGAGGTTAACACGTCTGCTCCTCCATCACCGTCTGAACAACAGAGAGGTCTAACACGGTCTGTTTCCTCCATCACCGTCTGAACAACAGAGAGGTTAACACTTCTGCTCCTCCATCACCGTCTGAACAACAGAGAGTTAACAACGTCTGTTCTCCTATCACCGTTGAACAACAGAGAGGTTAACACGGTCTGTTCTCCATCACCGGTCTGAAACAACAGATTGAGGTTAACACGTCTGTTCCTCAATCACCGTCTGAACAACAGAGAGAGGTTAACACGTCTTTTCCCCATCACCTTCTTGAACAACAAGAGAGGTTAACACGTCTGCTTCCTCCATCACCCCTGCTGAACAACAGAGAGGTTTAACACGTCTGTTCCTCCATTCACCGTTAGAACAAACAGAGAGGTTAACACGTCTGTTTTCCTCCATCACCGTCTGAACAACAGAGAGAGGTTAAACACGTCTGCTCTCCGTATCACCGGCCTGAACAACAGAGAGAGGTTACACGTCTTCTCCTCCATCACCGCCTGAACAACAGAGAGAGTTAACACGTCTGCTCCTCATCACCGTGCTGAACAACAGAGAGGTTAACACGTTGCTTCCTCCATCACCGCCTCTGAACAAACAGAGAGAGTTAACACGTCTGTTCCTCCATCACCGTCTGAACACAGAGAGAGGTTAACACGTCCTCCTCCATCACCGCTGAACAACAGAGAAGGTTAACACGTCTGCTCCTCATTCACCGCCTGAACAACAGAAGAGAGTTTAACACGTCTGCCTCCATCACCGCCTGAACAACAGGAGGTTAACACGTCTGGCTCCTCCATCACCGTCTGAACAAACAGAGAGGTTAACACGTCTGCTCCTCCATCACCTGTCTGAAAACAGAGAGAGGTTAACACGTCTGTTCTCCGATCACCGGGTCTGAACACGAGAGTTAACACGTCTGCTCCTCCATTTCACCGTCTGAACTAACAAGAGAGGTTAACACGTTGCTCCTCCATCACCGTTCTGAACAAACAGAGAGTGTTAACACGTTCTGCTCCTCCATCACCGCCTGACCAACAGAGAGGTTTAACACGTCTGCCTCCTCCATCACCGCCGTTGAACAACAGAGGAGGTTAACACTCTGTTCCTCCATCACCGCCTGAACAACAGAGAAGAGTTTAACACGTTGCTCCTCCATCACCGCTGAAACAACAAGGAGTGTAACACCGTTGTTTCCTTCGCATCACCGTCTGAACAACAGAGAGAGGTAACACGTCTTGTTCCTCCATCACCGTCTGAACAAACAGAGAGGTTTAACACGTCTGTTCCTCCATCACCGCCTGAACAACAGAGAAGAGTAACACTTGTCTGCTCCTCCATCACCGTCTGAACACAGAGAGGTTAACAGTCTGTTCCTCCATCACCGTCTGAAACAAACAGAGAGAGGTTACACGGTCTGCTCCTCCATACCGTCTGCAACAACAAGGAGAGTAACACGTTCTGTTCCTCCATCACCGCTGAACAACAGAGAGGTAACACGTTCTGTTCCTCCATCACCGTCTGAACAAACAAGAGAGGAGGGTTAACACGTTGTTCCTCCATCACCGGCCTGAACAAACAGAGAGAGGTTAAACGTCTGTTCCTCCTCACCGTCTGAACAAACAGAGAGGTTAACACGTCTGCTCCTCCCATCACCGCCTGAACAACAGAGAGGTTAACACGTCTGTTCCTCCATCACCGCCTGAACACAGAGAGGTAAACACGTCGTGTTCCTCCATCACCGTCCTTGAACATACAGAGAGAGAGATGGTTAACACGTCTGTTCCGTCCATCCACCGTCTAACAAACAGAGAGAGGTTTAACACGTCTGTTCCTCCATCACCGCCTGAAAACAGAGAGGTTAACACGTCTGTTCCTTCCATTCACCGGCCTGGAAACAACAGAGAGGTTAAACACGTCTTGTTCCTCCACTCACCGTCTGAACAACAGGAAGGTTAACACGTCTTGTTCCTCCATCACCGTCTGAACAACAGAGCAGGTTAACACGTCTGTTCCTCCATCACCGTTGAACAACAGGAGATGTAACACGTCTGTTCCTCCATCACTGCCTGAACAACAGAGAGAGGTTAACACGTCTGCTCTCCATGCACCGTCTGATCAACAGAGAGGTTAACACGTCTGTTCCTCCAATCACCGTTCTGAACAAACAGAGAGGTTAACACGTCTGTTCCTCCATCACTGCTCTGAACAACAGAAGAGGTTAACACCGTCTGCTCCTCCGAATCACCGTCTGAACACGAGAGAGCGTTAACACGTCGCTCCTCCATCACCGTGCTGATTCACAGGAGAGGTTACACGTCTGTTCCTCCATTCACCGTCTTGAACAACAGAGAGGGTTAACACGTCTGTTCCTCATCCCACCGCCTAACAACAGAGAGGTTAACACGTCTGTTCTCTCCATCACCGTCTTGAAACAACAGAGAGGTTACACTGTCTGTTCCTCCATCACCGTCTGAACAACAGAGAGGTTAACACGGTCTGTTCCTCCATCACCGTCTGAACAACAGAAGGTTAAACACGTCTCTCCTCCATCACCGTCTGGATCAACAGAGAGAGCGTTTAACACGTTCTGCTCCATCCATCACCGTCTGAACACAGAAGAGAGGTTAACACGTCTGTTCCTCCATCACCTTCTGATCAAACAGAGAGAGGTTAACACGTCTGTTCCTCCATCACCGTCTGAACAACAGAGAGAGGTTAACACGTTCTGCTCCTCCTCACCGTCTGATCACAGAGAGAGGTTGAACACGTCTGTTCCTCCATCACCGTGAGTTCTGAACAACAGAAGAGGTTAACACGTCTGTTCTCCATCACCGTCTGAACAACAGAGAGAGGTTAACACGTCGCTGTTCCTCCTCACCGTCTGATCAACAAGAAGTTAACACGTCTGTTCCTCCATCACGTCTGATCAACAGAGAGAGGTTAAACACGTCTGTTCCTCCATCACCGTCTGAACAACAGAGAGGTTAACACGTCTGCTCCTACCATCACCGCACTGAAACAACAGAGAGGTTAACACGTCTGTTCCTCCATCACCGCCGAAACACAGAGAGAGGTTAACACGTCTGCTTCCTCCATCACCGCCTGAACAACAGAGAGGTTAACACGTCTGATTCCTCATCACCGCCCTGAACAACAGAGAGGTTAACACGTCTGCCCTCCATTCACCGCCATGAACACAGAAGAGGTTTAAACACGTCTGTTCCTCCATCACCGCCGAACAACAGAGAGAGGTTAACACGTCTTGCTCCTCCATCAACCGCCTGAACAACAAGAGAGGTTAACACGTCTGTTCCTCCATCACCGTCTGAACAACGAGAGAGGTAACACGTCTGTTTCCTCCATCACCGTTGAACAACAGAGAGAGTTAACACGTCTGTTCCTCCATCACCGTCTGAACAACAGAGAGGTTAACACGTCTGTTCCTCCAAATTCCACCGTCTTGAACAACAGAGACGAGGTTAACACGTTGTTCCTCCATCACCGTCTGAACAACAGAGAGAGTTAACACGGTCTGTTCCTCCATCACCGTCTGAACACAGAAGAGGTTAACACGTCTGTTCCTCCATCACCGCTCTGAACAACCCAAGAGAGAGGTTAACACGTCTGTTCCTCCTTCACCGCTTGAACAACAGAGAGAGGGTTAACACGTCTGCTCCTCCATCACCGCCTGAACACAAGAGAGAGGTTAACACGTCTGTTCTCCAATTCACCGCCTGAACAAACAGAGAGCAGGTTAACACGTCTGTTCCTCCCATCACCGGTCATGAACAACAGAGAGGTTAACAACGTCTGTTCCTCCATCACCGTCTGAACAACAGAGAGAGGTTATAAAACATACGTCTGGTTCCTCCATCACCGTCTGAACCAACAGAGAGAGGTTACACGGTCATTTCTCCATCACCGTTGAACAACAGAGAGAGGTTAACACGTCTGTTCCTTCCATCACCGGTCTGAACAACAGAGAGAGGTTAACACGTCTGTTTCCTCCATCACCGCTGAACAAACAGAGAGGTTAAACGTCTGTTCCTCCATCACCGCCTGAAAACAGAGAGAGGTTAACACGTCTGTTCCTCCATTCACCGTCTGAACAACAGAGAGAAGTTAACACGTCTGTTCCTCCATCACCGTCTGAACAACAGAGAGGTTAACACGTCTGGTTTCTCCATCCACCGTCTGAACACAGAGAGAGGTTAACACGTCTGTTCCTCCATCACCGTCTGAACAACAGAGAGGTTAACACGTCTGTCTCCATCACCGGTCTTGAACAACAGAGAGGTTAACACGGTCTGACTCCTCATCACCGCCTGAACAACAGGAGAGAGGTTAACAACTCTGTTCCTCCATCACCGCGCTGAACAACAGAGAGGTTAAACACGTCTGTTCTCCATCACCGTCTGGAACAACAGAGAGGTTACACGGTCTGTTCCTTCCATCACCGTCTGAACAACAGAGAGAGTTAACACGTTCTGTTCCTCCAATCACCGCCTGAACAACAGAGAGGTTAACACGTCTGTTCCTCCTATTCACCGTCTGAACAACAGAGAGAGCTTAACACGGTCTGTTCCTCCATCACCGTCTGAACAAACAGAGAGAGGTAAACCACGTCTGTTCCTCCATCACCGCCTGAACAACAGAGAGGTAACACGTCTGCTTCCTCCATCACCGTTCTGAACAACAGAGAGGTTAACACGTCTGTTCCTCCATGCACCGTCTGAACAACAAGAGAGGTTAACACGTCTGTTCCTCCAATCACCGTCCTGAAAACAGAGAGAGGTTAACCACGTCTGTTCCTCCATCACCGCCACTACAACAGAGAGTTAACACGTCTGCTCCTCCATCACCGTCTGAACAACAGAGGAGTTAACACGTCTGTTCCTCCATCACCGTTCTGAACAAACAGAAGAAAGGTTAACACGTCTGTTCCTCCATCACCGCTCTGAAAACAGAAGAGGTTAAACACGTCTGCTTCCTCCATCACCGTCTGGAAAACAACAGAGAGAGGTTACACGGGTTCTGTTCCTCCATCACCGTCTGAAACAACGAAAAGAGGTTACACGTCTGTTCCTCCATCACCTGTCTGACAACAGAGAGAGGTTAACACGTCTGTTCCATCCATCACGTCTGAAACAACAGAGAGGTTAACACGTCTGCTCCTCCATTCACCGTCTGAACAAACAGAGAGGTTACACGTCTGTTCCTCATCACCGCCTGAACAACAGATGAGTGTTAACACGTCTTGTTCTCCATTCAACCGCCTGACACAGAGAGGTTAACACGTCTGTTCCTCCATCACCGTCTGAACAACAAGAGGTTAACACGTCTGTTCCTCATCACCGCTGAAAACAACAGAGAGGTTAACACGTCTGCTCCTCCATTCACCGTCTGAACAATCAGAGAGGGTTAACACGTCTGCTTCCTTCCATTCACCGCCTGAACACAGAGAGAGGTTAAACACGTCTTCCTCCAATCACCGGTACTGAACAACAAGAGAGGTTACACGTCTGCTTCCTCCATCACCTCCTGAACAACAGAGAGAGGTTAACACGTCTGCTCCTCCATCACCTCTGAACAACAGAGAAAGGTTAAACACGTCTGCTTCCTCCGATTTCACCGCTTCTGAAACACAGAGAAGGTTTAACACGTCTGTTCTCCATCACCGTTCGTCTGAACAACAGAGAGTGTTACGCACGTCTGCTTCCTCCATCACCCGGTTCTGAACAACAGATAGGTTAACACCGTCTGTTCCTCCATCCACGTTCTGAACACAGAGAGGTTAACACGTCTGCTCCTCCATTCCACCGTCCTGACAACAGAGAGGTTAACACGTCTTGTTCCTCATCACCGTACTGACAACAGGAAGGTTAACACGTCTGTTTCCTCTCATCCTCTGAACAACAGAGGAGTGTTAACACGTTCTGTTCCTCCATTCCACCGTTCTCTGACAACAGAGAGGTTAACACCGTCTGCTCCTCCATCACCGTCTGAACAACAGAGAGGGTTAACACGTCTGTTTCTCCATCACCGGCCTGAACAACAGAGAGGTTTTAACACTTTCTGTTCCTCCATTCCACCGTCTGAACAACAGAGGGTTAACACGTTCTGTTCCTCCATCACCGTCTGAACAACAGAGAGAGGTTTAACACGTCTGCTCCTCCTCACCGCCTGAAAACAGAGAGAGGTTAACACGTCTGTCCTCCGATCACCGCCTGAACAACAGAGGAGAGTTTAACACGTCGCTCCTCCATCACGTGCTGAACCAACAGAGAGGTTTAACACGTCTGCTCCTCCATCACCGCCTGAAAAACAGAGAGAGTTTAACACGTCTGGCTCCTCCATCACCGCCTGAAACAACAGAGAGAGGTTAAACACGTCTGTTCCTCCATCACCGTCTGAACAACAGAGAGAGGTTAACATCGTCTGCTCCTGCCATCAAACCGCCTGAACAACAGAGAGAGGTTAACACGTCTGCTCCTCCATCACCGCCGAACAACTAGGAGGTTAACACGTCTGCTCCTCCATCACGCTGCTGAACAACAGAGAGGTTAAACGTTCTGGCTCCTCCATCACCGTTCTGAACAACAGAGAGGTTAACACGTTATGCTCCTCAATACCGTCTGAACAACCAGAGAGAGGTTAACACGTCTGTTCCTCCATTCCACCCCCATACTGACAACAGAGAGGTTAACACGGGTCTGCTCCTTCCATCACCGTCTGAACAACAGAGAGGTTAACACGGTCTGCTTCTCCATTTACGTCTGGAACCAACAGAGAGGTTAACACGTCTGCTCCTCCATCACCGCCTGAACAACAGAGAGAGCGTTAACACGTCTGTTTCCTCCATCACCGTCTGAACAACAGAGAGAGGTTAACACGTCTGTTCCTCCATCCCGTCTGAACAACAGAGAGGTAACACGTCTGTTCCTCCATCACCGCTGAACAACAGAGAGAGAGAGGTTAACACGTTCTGTCCTCCATCACCGCCTGAACACAGGAGAGGTTAACACGCCTGCTCCTCCATCACCTGTCTGAACAACAGAGAGGTTAAACACGTCTGTTCCTCCATCACCGTCTGAAACAACAGAGAGAGGTTACACGTCTGCTCCTCCATTCACCGTCGCTGAACAACAGAGAGGTTAAACGTCTGTTCCTCCATCACCGTCTGAACACAGAGTAGGTTACACGTTCTGTTCCTCCATCACCGTCTTGAACAACAGAGAGAGGGTTAACACGTCTGCTCCTCCATCACCGCATCTGAACAACAGAGAGGTTACACGTCTGTTTCCCTTCCATCCACCGTACTGAACAACAAGAGAGGTTAACACGTTTCTGCTCCTCCATCACGCATGAACAACAGAGAGGTTAACACGCTCGTTCTCCATCACCGCCCTCTCCTCTGAACAACAGAGAGGTTAACACGTTCTGTTCCTCCATCACCGTCTGAACAACAGAGAGAGGTTAACACGTCTGTTCCTCCATTCACCGTCTGAAACAACAGAGAGAGGTTAAACGTCTGTTCTTCCATTCACCTCCTGAACAACAGAGAGGTTAACACGTCTGTTCCTCCATTCACCGCCTGAACAACAGAGAGGTTAACACGTCTGTTTCCTCCATCACCGTCTGAAACAACAGAGAAGGTTAACACGTCTGCTCCTCCATCACCGCCTGAAACAACAGAGAGGTTTAACACGTCTGCTCCCTCCATCACCCGTTGAACAACAGAGAGGTAACACGTCTGTTCCTCCATCACTGCCTGAACAACAGAGAGAGGGTTAACACGTCTGCTCCTCCATCACCGTCTGATCACAGAGAGGTTAACACGGGTCTGTTCCTCCATCACGTCTGAACAACAGAGAGGGTTAACACGTTGTTCCTCCATTCACTGCCCTGAACACAGAGAGAGGTTAACACGTCTGCTCCTCCATCACCGTCCTGAAAACAGAGAGAGGTTAACACGTCTGCTCCTCCATCACCGTCTTGAATCCAACAGAGAGGTTAACACGTCTTTCTCCACACCGTCTGAAAAACAGAGGGTTAACACGTCTTATCTGTTCCTCCATCACCGTTCTGAACAACAGAGAGGTTAACACGTCTGTTCTCCATACCGCCTGAACAACAAGAGAGCGTTAACACGTCTGTTCCTCCTCACCGCCTGAACAACAGAGAGGTTAAACACGTCTGTTCCTCCATCACCGTCTGGAACAACAGAGAGGTTAACACGGTCTGTTCCTCCATCACCGTTCTGAACACAGAGAGGTTAACACGTCTGGCTCCTCATCATCCGTCTGATCAACAGAGAGAGGTTAAACACGTCTGCTCCTCCATCACCGTCTGATCAACGAGAGAGGTTAAACACTCTGTTCCTCCATCACCGCCTTGAACACAGAGAGAGGTTAACACGTCTGCTCCTCATCACCGTCCTGATCACAACAGAAGAGAGGTTAACACGTCTTGTTCCTCCATCACCGTCTGAAACAACAGAGAGGAGGTTACACGTCTGCTCCTCCATCACGTCTTGATCAACAGAGAGAGGTTAAACACGTTGTTCCTCCATCACCGCTGAACAACAGAGAGAGGTTAAACCAACGTCTGTTCCTTCCATCACCGTTGTCAACAGAGAGAGGTTAAACACGTCTGTTCCTCCTCACCGTCTTGAACACAGAGAGAGGTTAACACGTTCTGTTCCTCCATCACCGTCTGAACAACAGAGAGGTTAACACGGTCTGTCTCCTCCAATCACCGCCTGAACAACAGAGAGGGTTAAACAGTTCTGCTCCTCCATCCACCGCCTGAACAACAGAGAGGTTAACACGTCTGTTCCTCCTCACCGTCTGAAAACAGAGAGAGTGTTACACGTCTGTTCCTCCATCACCGTCTGAACAACAAGGAGAGGTTAACACGTCTGTTCCTTCCATCACCGTCTGAAAACAGAGAAGGTTTAACACGTCTGTTCCTCCATCACCGTCTGAACAACAGAGAGGTTAACACGTCTGTTCCTCCATCACCGTCTGAAAAACAGAGAGAGGTTAAACAGTTCTGTTTCCTCCATCACCGTATCTGAACAACAGAGAGAGGTTACACGTCTGTTCCTCCATCACCGTCTGAACAACAGAGAGGTTAACACGTTCTGTTCTCCACACCGCCTGAACAACAGAGAGAGGTTAACACGCGTCTGTTCCTCCATCACCGTCTGAACAACAGAGAGAGGTTAAACACGTCTGCGTCCTCCATTCACCGCCTGAACAACAGAGAGAGGTTAAACACGTCTGTTCCTCCATCACCGCCCTGAACAACAGGATGAGGGTTAACACGTCTGTTCCTCCATCACCGTCTGAACAACAGAGAGAGTTAAACACGTTGTTCTCCATCACCGTCTGAACAAACAGAGAGAGGTTACACGTCTGTTCCTCCGATTCACCGTCTGAACAACAGAGAGAGGTTAACACGTCTGTTCCTCCATCACCGTTTGAACAACAGAGAGAGGTTAACCACGTCTTGTTCCTCCATCACCGTCTTTCGAACAACAGAGAGAGGTTAAACACGTCTGTTCCTCCATCACCGTCTGAACAACAGAGAGCGTTAACACGTCTGTTCCTCCATCACCGCCTGAACAACAGAGAGAGGTTAACCACGTCTGTTCCTCCATCACCGTCTGAACAACAGAGAGAGGTTAACCGTCTGTTCCTCCAATCACCTCTGTCTGAACAACCCAGAGAGGTTAACACGTCTTGTTCCTCCTCACCGTCTGAACAACAGAGAGAGGTTAACACGTCTGTTCCTCCATCACCGTCTGAACAACAGAGAGGTTAAACACGTCTGTTCCTCCTCACCGTCTGAACAACAAAGGTTAACACGTCTGCTTCTCCATCACCGCCTGAACAACAGAGAGAGGTTAAAACCACGTCTGTTTCCTCCATCACCGCTGAACAACAGAGAGAGGTTACACGTCTGTTCCTCCATCACGTCTGGAAACAACAGAGAGGTTTAACACGCTGCTCCTCCATCACCGTCTGAACAACAGAGAGGTTAACACGTCTGTTCCTCCATTCACGTCTTGAACAACATAGAGGTTACACACGTCTTTCCTCCTTCCACCCCTGACAACAGAGAAGAGGTTAACAGTCTTGTTCCTCCACACCGCCTTGAACACAGAGAGGTTAACACGTCTGTTCCTCCATCACCGTCTGAACAACAGAGAGGTTAACACGTCTGTTCCTTCCATCACCGTCTTGAAAACAGGAGTTAACTACGTCTGCTCCTCCATCACCGTGGTGAATCAACAGAGAGAGGTTAAAACGTCTGTTTCCTCCATCACCGTCTGAAACAAACAGAGAGAGTTAACACGTCTGTTCCTCCAATCACCGTCTGAACAACAGAGAGGTTAAACACGTTGTTCCTCCATCACCGTCTGAACAACAGAGAGGTTAACACGTCTGTTCCTCCATCACCGGCCTGAACAAACAGAGAGAGGTTAAACGTCTGTTCCTCCTCACCGTCTGAACAAACAGAGAGGTTAACACGTCTGTTCCTCCAATCACCGTCTGAAACAACAGAGAGAGGTTAACACGTCTGTTCCTCCATCACCGGTCTGAACAACAGAGATGAGGTTAACACGTCTGTTTCCTCCATCCACCGTCTGAACAACAGGAGGCTTAAACACGTCTGTTTCTCCACACCGTCTGAACAACAGACGAGGTTACACGTCTTGGTTCCTCCATCACCGCCCGAACAACAGAGAGAGTTAACACGTCTGTTCCTCCATCACCGTCTGAACAACAGAGAGGTTAACACGTCTGTTTCCTCCATCACCGTCTGAAACAACAGAGAGAGGTTAACACGTCTGCTCCTCCATCACCGTCTGAACAACAGAGAAGGTAACACGTTCTGCTCCTCCATCACCGTCTTTGATACAACAGAGAGAGGTTAAACACGTCTGTTCCTCATCATCCGTACTGAACACAGAGAGGTTAACACGTCTGTTCCTCCATCACCGTCTGAACAACAGAGAGGTTAACACGTCTGTTTCCTCCATCCACCGTCTGACACAGAGAGGTTAACACGTCTGTTCTCCGATCACCGTACTGAACAACAGGAGAGGTTTAACACGTCTGCTTCTCCATCACGTCTGAACAACAGAGAGAGGTTAACAACGTCTGCTCCTCATCAACGTCTGCACAACAGAGAGAGGTTATCACGTCTGCTCCCTCCGATCACGTCTGCTGAACATCAGAGAGAGGTAACACGTTCTGTTCCTCCATCACCGGTCTGAAACAACAGAAGAGAGGTTAACACGTCTGTTCCTCATCACGTTGGAACCAACAGAGAGAGGTTAACACGGTCTGTTCCTCCATTCACCGCCTGAACAAACAGAGAGAGGTTAACACGTCTGTTCCGTCATCACCGGTCTGAACAACAGAGAGAGGTTAACACGTCTGTTTCTCCATTCACCGCCTTTGAACAACAGAGAGAGTTAATCACGTCTGTTCCTCCATCACCGTCTGAACAACAGAGAAGAGGTTAACACGTCTGCCTCTCCATCACCGTCTGAACAACAGAGAGAGGGTTAACACGTCTGCTCCTCCATCACGTCTGAACAACAGAGAGGTTAAACGCTGTTCCTCCATCACCGCCTGAACACAGAGAGAGGTTAACACGTCTGTATTCCTCCATCAACCGGTCTGTCAACAGAGAGAGGTTAACACGTCTGTTCCTCCATCACCGCCCTGAACAACAGAGAGGGTTTAAACACGTCTGTTCCTCCATCACCGTCTGAACAAACAAGAGAGAGGTTTAACACGTCTGTTCCTCCTCACGCCTGGAACAACAGAGGGTTAACACTCTGCTCTCATTCACCGTCTTGAACAACAGAGAGAGGTTAACACGTCTGGTTCCTCCATCACCGTCTGACAACAGAGGAGGTTAAACAACGTCTGTTCCTCCATCACCGTCTGAACAACAGAGAGGTTAACACGGTCTGTTTCATCCATCACCGTCTGACAACAGAGAGGTTAACACGTCTGTTTCCTCCATCACCGGTCTGAACAACAGAGAGGTTAACACGTCTGTTCCTCCATCACCGTTCTGAACAACAGAGAGAGGTTAACACGTCTGCTCCTCCATCACCGGTCTGAAACAACAGAGAGAGGTTAACAACGTCTGTTCCTCATCACCGTCTGGAAACAAACAGAGAGAGTAACACGTCTTGCTCCTCCTATCACCTCTGAACAACAGAGGAGGTTAGACACGTCTGTTCCTCCATCACCTTGAACAACAGAGAGGTTAAAACAGTCTTGTTCCTCCATCACCGTCTGAACAACAGAGAGAGGTTAACACGTCTGTTCCTCCATCACCATCTGCAGAGGTTAACACCAGACTAAACTAGGGCTCGGTACATTACATTATTTTATTCCAGTACTTTAATGATACTTGGTTTTCGATACTGATACCTGAACGATACTTTAACCAATACCTGTACTAAAATATTTGTCATTTTCTGTTGTAAACAGAAAACGTGTTCATGTCCTTGTTAGGCCGAGTGGCCTGCCCGGCACAGGGCTTATTGATATCACAGGTGACTGTAGCACTGTGGAGTGCACGAAAACAGCACAAAGCTCTGTCCCCATTCAAATGTATGCCTTTATACTGGTTATGTCAAGAAAATGAATGGGGGCCTATGGCAAACTGTCTTGCAGAGGTGGAACATTTTATTACCCTGTCATGCCATTAATGTTTGTCTGTAAACATCATCACTACATTTTAGACTCTCCATGTGAATAATATCTACCAAAATATTTGTATTTCTTAAGCAGCATCTGACGGCCATACTTCCGTGACCACTTTCCACACACTCCTTACGAGGGCGCTAACGTGCTGTACTTTTGTATAATGGGAGATTTATGTGTCCATTAGAATAACATCAGGATGCTGTCTACTATATTTCTGCCAAATTACATCCATTTCCAAGAAACACATTTATTGACTCCATATGCATTTTTTCTTCTGCACGTAGAGATTTGTGTCTGATTCAGAAACACACGGGTTTGTGCAGATAAAGGCACAATGAGGACGGTTTCTGCCAGACAAACACATCAGATTAAGAGAACAGCTGCTACAAAGCAGCAAACAGGTATCTGAAGCTGCTGGAGCCTCTGGAGTCTCCTGAACATCAGGGTGTAGGACCTCCAGAGGCTGCAGTTGTGCTTAAACCTTCCCCTAAATGAATGCTCATGAGCACAAACGGCTGCAGTGGCCCAGACATAAGTACAGCATAACATGGTGCGTTTTCAGGCATGAAGATGATTTTGTTTGGGGAAAATACAGTTCTGTTTGTACCAATGAAGAAAGTGGTCAGTCTCAAACGGCATATATTTGAACCACAGCCGAAGCAGATCTAAATGTCCAAACGTCTCACCTTGAACCACAGCTCCCTGCAGACCTGGCTGTAACAGATCGCCATGACGACCACGGGAACAGGAAACTGCAGGATCATGACGGACAGGAAGTAGGTCTGGTAGAGCGTTTGCTGGTCCACGCTCCACACCTGTCCGCAGAAGGTCTTGATGAGTCCGTCCGACCCCGTGAAGCGGGTCAGAGACGAGGTGAGGACCACGGGCACGGACACCAGCGCGGGCACCGCCCACACCGCCATCACCACGGGAACAGAGCGGTTGCAGCGCGGCCGCAGAGGGTGCACGATGGCCATATACCTGCAGAGGAGCAGGAGTTAGGAGCAGCAGCCTCCTGTGGGAGCGCCGCAGGGGGCTGTTCTCGGACCGCTGCTCTTTAGCAACAATCGGCACTTTTTTTCCCTCAGACTATAAAAATCACTAATTTTACGATAAGCGATGAAAAAGTGAGTTTATAATGGAAGCCAATGGAACACAAGGGTTAAAGGCGAGAGGTCAGAGATATAAAGACTGAACCTGTCGACGGCGATGGCGAGCAGCGCGTTGGTGGACACGTGCAGACTGAGCGTGCGGACGTAGCTGACGGCGGCGCACATTTCCAGGCCGTGGCTCCAGCTCAGGCCGCGCAGAGCGTAGTAATCCAGCAGCAGGGGGCAGCAGAGCGCCACCAGAGCGTCGGACAGCGCCAGACTGACCACGAGGCGATCGGCGAGGGAGCGCAGGCGCCCGGACCGAGTCACCGTCACCACCAGCACCACGTTACCCACACCACACACCACCATGATGAGGACCAGCACCACGGCCATCAGTGCAGAGGCCCCCAGGAACACGGGGCCCCGCGTCAGGTCCGGGACGTCCTCCGGAGACAACTGCGACACAGAGGACGAACTGAATCACTTCTAAAGGAGTGCCCCAAGGCTCAACTCTTGGGCCCCTTTTATTTATTATACATACAAATGACCTTTGCAATCATTTAGCAACTGTAAATTATCATTACTTTGTAGATGATGTCATTTATTGTTCTGGGCCTATACTGCAGGAGGCCATGTCAGCCCTGCATTCATCACTTGTATCTTCATTTGGCGGCTTTAAAACTGACCCTGAACTCCAATTAAACCAAACTGATCAACTTTACCAATGGAAAATCATCTGAAAACAATCTCAGGCTCCAAAAGTGAGAAAGTAACTCAACACAAGTACAGTTATTATTGGTCAATCTCTTTCTTTCACACCACATGTTCATGATTTAGTCTGTCCTAGACTATGTAAGAGATAATGTATAGAACGCCGGTCATTATCGAGAAAATAAGAACCGACAGGGCGAACTGGACCCCCACGCGTAGGGGAGGGGGCTTTTTTTTTGCCCTGAAGGCGTTCTATACATGATCCCGCTTATTATACGGCTGTTTGCCAACTGTACACACACAAATAAACTTCATACACTTTTATGAAGGCAGAAAGGTTTATTTAATTAATAATTTGTTGATTCCAGGCAGTGTGGCGAGGCTAGTAGCAGCACAGCTAGCTACTTATTGCTAGCCTAGCTATTTAGTTGAAGGTGCAGTTGGAGAGGAGGAATGGTGGTGAATCTCTGGGTAAGTTGAAAGTCGGACTCCCGTTAACTTCACGAGCGATTCCCAAACTTCTCTCTTATGGACGGAGACAGTGTCTCTAACACTACAGGAGTGATATGAAAGACCTGTATTACAAGCACAAACTCCGTTGCCATTGGCAGCGGTCATTATTTTTTTCAGAGGTCTTCTATCAAAAAATAATGACCGGTAGAACGTTGGGAAAATCACATTTAAGTCAATGGAGCGTTCTACTTGCATTGTGAAGAGCCGTATAATAAAGGGACATTTTGTCTATCAGGGGAAGCACCATTATCTACAAATGCAGGTGTTGTATGTGCATGATTAGAGCTGGGCACCATTAAACAATAATGGTCTGGTATCAGGAAAAAATGTTTAGGTTCTATATAAAAGGTTCTGGTATAAAAACCATGAAAGTATGTGAAGCAGGAACCGAAAAGAAAATACATAAAATACAGGTTTGATGCTGTTGGTGCAGGGGACGCATCAAAGGAAGTGACTTGGACATTTCAGCTAAAAAAATGATTTTTTCCCCCCAAATGATTTTTTCCATTTTTTGCCCAATGTTTGCCCCAATTCTTTAATACTAATATGTTCCCTATTTCCCCCCATTTATTCCCAATGTTTCCTTATATTTAGCCACCATCTTTAACCAGCCATCTAACAGGCATTTGATCTCAGGTTTTTCATTTCATGTTCACACGTCTGGAACCGTACGAACATGTTCCTTTAGTCTGACCTGATAGTCCACATCGTTCACGGGGCTGTAGTTCGTCTCTGAGCACAGGTTGGAGCCGGCGGCCATCTTGGCTCTGCATCATCTCTGACACACAGGCTGAAACAGGAAACAGGTCAGTGCAGGGATTTACACACGACACGACAGTAAAGACACATTTATAACAAACACACTCAACCGTATGTACACTGCATTAGAGAGACGCTACGACAACACAAACACCCACTACACCACTGACTGACTGTTTACAGGAAGGGGCAGAGTAGGATGTGCTTTCTTAGACGGCTGGCCTCATTCAGGGTCTGTTCTAAGTTATTGTACATGTTTTATCAGTCTATTGTGTCCAGTGTTCTTTTTTATGCTGTTGTATGTTGGGGGCTGGACCGGCTCATTAGGAAGGCGGGGTCGGTGGTTGGACTGGGCCTGGACTCAGTGGAGAAGGTGGTGGAGCTGAGGACGCTCTCTAAGATCACCCCCTTAACTCGGTCCTGTCCCGCCAGAGAAGCACCGTGAGCTCCAGACTCTGCTCTCTCAGACGCTCCAAGGACAGATTGAAGAACTCTTTTGTCCCTCATGCCCTCAGGCTCTATAACAGAGCCACGTCAGGAGGAGCAGAGGAGGAGGAGGGAAATGTCTTGAACATTGTCTTGCAGTGCCTTGACTTCATTTCTCTTGTATTTATTGTTTTCTTTTAAAATGTGTTTTTTAACTTTTAATTTTGTAGATCCTGCTTTGTTGTGTGAATGTGAGCAAGAGACTAATGCACAATTTCCTTCGGGATCAATAAATATTTATCGATCTATCTGATTAACAACACTGTGGTAACGGCAGTCAACACCTACACTATCAAGGAACAACACAATACATGTTTTTCAGAGAGGGAAAAGGCTAGAGGTCATAGAAAGGGAGAAACACATATGTGGTTACAGTATGTGGAGTGCACTATTTTTAATTTGTATTTTGTGTGGATGATTGTATAATGTATATGTGTGTGTCTAACCCCACATTTGAAAGCTTAGACCTACAAAACTGAGATAAACTGATGTTTTTCCTTGCGTTGTTGTCGCTTTTTTAACTGTTTTTTCCATCTCATTTCTGCCACGACTTTGTTGAGGTTTTGTGTCACTTTCTGATACATTTTGTTGCATTTTCTTCTCGTTTTGTCGCCGTTTTGCGACTTTAGATTTGGGTAAAGCCAAAAATGCGCTGGGTTCAGGTGGGGGTTAAGAGTAACTTTCTTTGTGGATGCAAAACAACTTTCTCCAACTAAACTCAGACAAAACTGAGATCATTGTCTTTGTCCCACAGACACAAAGACAAAGTGTTATCAGTCACCTTGAGTCTCTCGCTCTCAAACCAAAAAATCAGGTTAGAAATCTAGGATAATCATGGACTCAGACCTGAACTTAAACAGCCACATCAAAGCAATAACGTCATCAGCTTTTTACCATCTGAAGAACATTAAGATCAGAGGAATAGTGTCAAAACCAGACTTAGAGAGACTCATCCATGCATTTGTCTCCAGCAGGTTAGACTACTGTAACGGCCTGCTCACTGGCCTTTCTAAACGAGCTGTTAGAGCTGCAGAACATCCAGAACGCTGCTGCTCGAGTCCTGACAAGAACCAGGAAATACGACCACATTAGTCCAGTGCTCCGGTCTCTGCACTGGCTTCCTGTCACTCAGAGAATAGAATTTAAAACAGCTCTGCTTGTTACAAGTCTTTTCATGGTTTAGCACCAAAGTCCATCTCTGACATGTTAGAGCCGTATGAACCATCTCGGGCCCTGAGAACTTCAGGGAGGGGTCTCCTGGTGGTTCCCAGAGTCAATAATAAACACGGTGAGGCTGCGTTTCAGTTTCATGCAGCTAAAATCTGGAACAGTCTTCATGAGGATGTGAGACAGGCCTCAACTCTGACAATGTTCAAATCCAGGCTGAAAACAGCTCCTTTTACCCGTGCATATTGAAAACTGAAAGTATTTTATCTGCACTCTGCCTTTTACTGTCATTGATAACTTTATGTTGATGTTTTATTGATTGATTTTATCTGTTTTCTTGTCATTTTTTCTGCAACTGTGAAGCACTTTGAATTGCCTTGTGTATGAATTGTGCTCTACAAATAAACTTGCCTTTCTGACTTGTTTCTGATCTGACTGATGTATTAAAGTGATGAGGACTCGTCTGTAGAGTCTGTGGAGCAGTTTAACGAGAGACTGAGGAATCTGTCACTGCTACACAAACACACGCACACACACGCACACACACGCGCACACACACACACACACACCACACACACACACACACACACACACACACACCACACACACACACACACACACACACACACACACACACACACACACACACACACAACACACACACACACACACACACACACACACACACACACACACACACACACACAACACTGCTGTCCTCTCTCCGCGTCAGGCTCATCAAATCTGCAGAATGAACTAGAGCTAAAGGGAAACATATCGACCACAAGATCACAATGAAACTGCTGCTAATTTACAATATCGAGTTTATCTGTAATGTCCAAAAAGGAGCAAACTGTGGAAAACATGTGGGGGAAATGGGGAATTTAGTTGGGAGTGGGAAACAAAACACAAAACAATAAAAGGGAAAAAATGGGGAAACTGACACATTTATTTTAGTCAGTATCACCAGTGTCCCTGAATAATTCCACTAAACCAGATCCAAAATCCCTCTGGAACTACTGTCACAGAATAAAACATTTAAACCTGGCTCTGGACATTATTCACATTTCAGTTTGGGCCAAACCTTTCTTTAAAGTGTGTTGGTTTTCACCTGCAGCATCTGATCCGTCACATTCACAAAGAGTTTCTCAGTCAAATAACTTGGTCAAAGAAACAAGTGAAGAAAGTTTTTTCTGTTTGGAGTAAAAAAAACAACACAGGAGTAAAAGTAGAGCGGACTCACCTGAAGCTGCTGCTGCTCCGTCCACAGGAGCGTGCACGAGGAGCGTGTGCACGTGGAGCGTGTGCACGTGGAGAGTGTGCACATGGCTGGAGCAGCTCTGTGAAGTTGGCCCCTGTAGAGCCACATTGTGTAATAACAGTGTAACCTCTTAACCTTTTCTTATATATATATATATATATATATTTTGTCACATTTCACCACCTTTTCGTTTATGTATTAGTTTATTTGACAGGGACAGTTCACATTTCTGTAAATGTGTCAGTATTAGCTGCAAAGCTAGTTTTCAGCTGTTGTCCCTGGGCAAAGTATAATGCCAATGTTACCAGTGGTGTTCGGCTCTGCGTTGTGTATCTTATTTTAAATTCACTCTCTGACTCAGGTTCTCTTTGGAGACGACCAAACTCCATTTATTTTTACAGAACAATTTTTAAGAGGCTCAGTCCCTTTGCTCCTCGTGGTGGTAGGTGCTGTCCCTCAGACGCGGCCGTCTCCTCCAACATCCCGAGCCCGTCTGCCTCCCGCCAGGAAACTGGTACAGACGCACATGTGCGTCGCCGGCGAGGCCACAGCGACCCCTGGCGGCGCAGCGGTAGCACCACATACCCAATAGCAGGGATTTACCACCAGTCCAATATAACCCTGTTACACCAACAACAATTATAAAACATAAAACAATTTAAAAGTTGAGGCTAAATACTTACATAACAAATGCTGATACAATTCATACATTAATAACATGTGAATGTTGCATTTTCATACTTGTTTTCATATTATTTTTGTCGCTCTTTTGACACTTTTTTCAAGAAGCTTTTAGATTTGGGTAAAGCCACACTGGAGAAAAGGTGCTCGGTTCAGGCGGGGGTTAAGAGGTTAAACTGAGCTGTGTGTGTGTGTGTAACTGTACTCTAATGCAGGGGTTCCCAAAGTGGGTCGGGACCCCTCGGGGGTCGCGAGGCCTTGGGTGGGGGTCCCCAGATGAAACAAAAAGAAAAATGCTACTGTTCTTAGTACATGTTTTACTGTAAATTCATTCAGTTGATCATGATTATAAAATGTTTTTCTTTCCTAAAATGGTGTAAGAGGCAATAACTTTATACAATGGGGGTCCCGAGATGTTTACGTGTCAATTTTGGGGTCCCGGCCACAAAAGTTTGAGAACCCCTGGTCTAATGTATGTACATGTAAAGGATGTGTCATAGCCAGTGTTATGGATGTGACTGAATGATTTGCTCTGTATATTCACATTGTATTTCTGCTCGTGTCCCCTATAGAACTACAGATGGAAAAGATCTTAAAAGCTTCAGTCTGGTATAAGAATCTTTGCTCACGAGCTTAATGTAACTGCACATTGTCCTGATAAATAAATAAATAAATGAGCTGAACTCTCTGTGATCATGACGTCAGTGACATTTGTTTGTAACTTTTATAACGTCATTACAGCGTCAGCCTTTAGTCCTTTTAAATTATCATTAAATAATTAGTTTTGTAGCTTTTGGTTGATTCTGCAGCAAATCTAACATTAATGTGCGATTTCACGCTGAGCACGTTTAATAAGTCTGAACATTTTTTATTAAAGACACGGCCACCAGGGGAGCCGTTTCCCCAATAATGACGAGCAAGCGATCAATGATATGAACGAGTTTAACACAAAAAATACAAAATCCAATCGTCTGACAGCTCCATTAAACAGACGCTCACTGTGTGTTTGACATTTTATTTAAAAAAAAGCACAAATTTATCACAAAAACTTTGCAGATTTTAACAAAATAAAGTCAAAGAGGCGCTGATGCAAAAAGAGACACTTCCAAACTACAAAATAAAAGTGTTTAATAAACTGTCGCTCTCTCTGCAGCTCCTACAGAATAAAGCGGTGCGTTCGAAGTCCATTGACGGTGTGTTACTGTCTCTGTGTGGCGGTGCGTTCAGGGTCACTTCTTGGCGTAGGAGATCCTCATGGCGCAGGTGGCGGTGATCCTGAAGCCCTGCAGCGCGTCTTTGGCCACGCCCGCCTGCGCCTCGCCCTCGAACTCCACAAACGAGATGTCGTGTTTCCGGGAACTAAACGCACCTCCTTAAAGCCGGGGAATCTGAGGGCAGCGAACGCAACACGGTCAGAATACAAGAGGGAACAGAGAGGCAGTGAAGGCAGCACAGTTTGTGGCCATACCGGCCTTTGCGATGCCCAATCCCGTCAGACCTTGGAAGCTAAGCAGGGTAGGGCCTGGTTAGTACTTGGATGGGAGACCGTTCAGTAACACCAGGAAGCCTAGCGAATGTAGTGAGTGAGTGAGTGGTTGGTGGTGGTGGCTGATGTGCACAGACTGGTTGCCTCGCTTATCATCACCGAGTATGGAGTGAATGAATAATGCACCAAAATTGTAAAGCGACTTTGAGCGTCTGGAAAAGCGCTATATAAGACTAATGCATTATTATTATTATTAAACAGGAGGCCAGTGAAGGCAGCTCAGTTAAACAGGAGGTCAGTGAAGGCAGCTCAGTTAAACAGGAGGTCAGTGAAGGCAGCTCAGTTTAAACAGGAGGTCAGTGAAGGCAGCACGGTTACTCACTGGTTGAACAGCATGGACAGCATCATCTCGTTGGTTTCCTCCGGGAGGTTACTGAGGAACAGGATGTGGTTCGGAGGATTATCAGGAACCTGAAACACAACAGTCACATGACCAGGGGGCGGAGCCAGAGTCTGAATGAATACTGAGTACTTCATATAGAATAAGCCCAATGCCCATCTCGGCTCGCCCGGTGCATTATGGGTAATGGAATGTCTTTTGGCCAAACAATAATGATAGTTAGCATAAAGGACGAAAGCTCTGATCTGGAGCGTTTTAACCGCTGGAAAGTTGATGATTTAAAGCGTTTTTGTCGTGGCCATGGAGCCTGTTACAATATTAGCTTAAAGTCTATTTTTACACCAGGGCTGCGTACGGAGAGAGACAGAAACCAAACTGCCATTCATACGAAGAGATGCTTCAAAAGTGACGACCAGTCCTTGTTCATATAGTTGGAATAACTATGGAATAACTATGTGAGAAAAGTCCAGGGTCTGAAACTGTGGCCTCATGTCGCCGATATTCACAACATTTAAACTGAAATGAGAAATAAAAACATAGAATCTTTTTTGTCAATAACGAGGTGGACAGTAAACGAAATCTTTTTCTTAATTGTGAGCAGAGAGATCCACATACACATATAGGCTCTAAATGTACTTTATTCTTATTTGTTTACGAGTGATCTGATGGAACAACAGAGCTAATCGGTCGCTAATTTGACAGACGGAAATTTACCCACTATATTTAACATCAACATGGCTCAATATACTTCAGTGTTCACGCTCCGCTACCTGAACTCACACATTTCCATGGCCGTGTGGTTTGTTTGGGCTGAAATTAGGAGCTGATTGACCCACACATGCACAGCCGGGATGGGCACTCAGCTTATAGTGAGTACTGAGTAATAGTGAGTACTGAGTAATAGTGAGTACTGAGTACTGAGTAATAGTGAGTACTTCATAGAGAATAGTGAGTACTGAGTAATAGTGAGTACTGAGTAATAGTGAGTACTTCATAGAGAATAGTGAGTACTGAGTAATAGTGAGTACTGAGTAATAGTGAGTACTTCATAGAGAATAGTGAGTACTGAGTAATAGTGAGTACTGAGTAATAGTGAGTACTGAGTACTGAGTAATAGTGAGTACTTCATAGAGAATAGTGAGTACTGAGTAATAGTGAGTACTTATAGAGAATAGTGAGTACTTCATAGAGAATAGTGAGTACTGAGTAATAGTGAGTACTTCATAGAGAATAGTGAGTACTGAGTAATAGTGAGTACTTCATAGAGAATAGTGAGTACTTCATAGAGAATAGTGAGTACTGAGTAATAGTGAGTACTTCATAGAGAATAGTGAGTACTGAGTAATAGTGAGTACTTCATAGAGAATAGTGAGTACTGAGTAATAGTGAGTACTTCATAGAGAATAGTGAGTACTGAGTAATAGGAGTACTTCATAGAGAATAGTGAGTACTGAGTAATAGCGAGTACTTCATAGAGAATAGTGAGTACTGAGTAATAGTGAGTACTTCATAGAGAATAGTGAGTACTGAGTAATAGTGAGTACTTCATAGAGAATAGTGAGTACTCATAGAAATAGTGAGTACTGAGTAATAGTGAGTACTTCATAGAGAATAGTGAGTACTTCATAGAGAATAGTGAGTACTGAGTAATAGCGAGTACTTCATAGAGAATAGTGAGTACTGAGTAATAGCGAGTACTTCATAGAGAATAGTGAGTACTGAGTAATAGTGAGTACTTCATAGAGAATAGTGAGTAATAGTGAGTACTGAGTAATAGCGAGTACTTCATAGAGAATAGTGAGTACTGAGTAATAGTGAGTACTTCATAGAGAATAGTGAGTAATAGTGAGTACTGAGTAATAGCGAGTACTTCATAGAGAATAGTGAGTACTGAGTAATAGTGAGTACTTCATAGAGAATAGTGAGTAATAGTGAGTACTGAGTAATAGCGAGTACTTCATAGAGAATAGTGAGTACTGAGTAATAGTGAGTACTGAGTAATAGTGAGTACTTCATAGAGAATAGTGAGTACTTCATAGAGAATAGTGAGTACTGAGTAATAGTGAGTACTTCATAGAGAATAGTGAGTACTGAGAATAGTGAGTACTATAATATGCAGTAATAGTACTTCATAGAGAATAGTGAGTACTGAGTAATAGTGAGTACTTCATAGAGAATAGTGAGTACTGAGTAATAGTGAGTACTTCATAGAGAATAGTGAGTACTGAGTAATAGCGAGTACTTCATAGAGAATAGTGAGTACTGAGTAATAGTGAGTACTTCATAGAGAATAGTGAGTACTGAGTAATAGTGAGTACTTCATAGAGAATAGTGAGTACTGAGTAATAGCGAGTACTTCATAGAGAATAGTGAGTACTGAGTAATAGCGAGTACTTCATAGAGAATAGTGAGTACTGAGTAATAGCGAGTACTTCATAAAAAAAAAAAGATACATAGAGAATAGTGAGTACTGAGTAATAGCGAGTACTTCATAGAGAATAGTGAGTACTGAGTAATAGCGAGTACTTCATAGAGAATAGTGAGTACTGAGTAATAGCGAGTACTTCATAGAGAATAGTGAGTAAAAAAAAAAAAACTGAGTAATAGCGAGTACTTCATAGAGAATAGTGAGTAATAGTGAGTACTGAGTAATAGTGAGTACTTCATAGAGAATAGTGAGTAATAGTGAGTACTAAATCCTGCTGTTACCTGGACAGGTGTGTGCACGGCGGCCGGGATCTGAGGAACAAACACAAACTGTTTAGAAATAAAGTCACAAAGCTGTGGTTATCGACCCTCACTGACCGCCCAGAGCCAGGGGGCGCCAGCGAGCACCTCAGATCACAGTATTTATGTGTTACATTACTACAGGGTCAGTTTGGAACGTAGTTATTCTTACTGTGCAGAGTTCAGTATGTTTTAGCGATGCAGTAAAGATTATTTTGATTCTTCACTTTAACGATAGTAGCTTAGCTCAGTAGCTTAGCTCAGTAGCTTAGCTCAGTAATACTGTGGCCGGAACGCAGATTCAATCCTGTCATTAAATCCAATCCTCTCAAAATGCCTGGATCGGCTACTGATACTGATACCGATACTCGGATCCTAAACCCTGTAGCGACTGTAGTGACCGCTCTACAAACAGCTCTGACGTTGGGGGCGTGTCACCTGAGCCAGGCGCTTGTTCTGATTGGCCGCCGCCTCCTGAGCCTTCTTCTTCTTCTCCCTCTTCTTCTCTTTGTCGCCGTACGTTCCCTTCATTTTGGAGATGATCTCGGAGTCCGTCTTCGCGTACTGGATCCTCTGCAACGACAGCACCACTTTAACACAACACAACTTTAAACACCAGACTTTAAACACCATTAGTTCCAAAGATTTGCTCTGAAGGATTTTGGATCTGGTTTAGTTTTTGAATAAATTAGTAAAAAAATAAATAAATAAAAATAAATCCAAATTCCTCCTTGTTTTTTTTGTTTGTTCAAAGCTCAATAAATGTGTCAGGAGTAGGAGTGTGACAATATATCGATTTTCCGATATATCGCGATATTTTGCGGGACGATATGATACCGATACTTTTTATTCCGATAGATACTTTTGATGACGTCATGCATATTAATGAGAAACGTCATGCATACTAATGAGCAGCAGTGCTCCACTGTTTTCACAGTCAATAGACCCTTTAATGGTTTGTAAACATTCCGGGCTTAGCTGGAGGCGGGAAGCTCGATTCCGATCTATTTCCATTGTAGCTGTTGTCATAGTAACGATAAACAAATGTCTAACTGTTTTTGGAAATATCAGATAAACCTTATTTTATTGTCGTAAATGTCATTCCTCTCGTTCTTGCACCTTAAGCCACAACAGGACCACATTATTCAGTTGTAGTTTTACACTTAAAATCGCTAGTTTTAGTTTAATCTTATTTCTCTTGATCACTTCCTGCCTCCTGCTGATGTCACTGATGATGTCACTGATGATGTCAGCAGTTAAAGGGTCTATAGAGGCCAACAATGATCAAGAATTCAGTCAGACCAGCAGGGGGCAGCACTACAGTTTTAAACACTTGGACCAAACACTGTCACACAAATACATTACTTTTAATGATAGTTTTATAATTATAAAGAAGATTAATCTGGGGTTGATTTATTCCTTTTTAAACAGGACTGTGTTTTCTTGTTTATTTAAATGTAAATGAAGTCACTGACAGATCTATGAGCCATTTTCAGTGAGTAAGTCAGGGATCATTTGTAAAAGTGGTACAAAGCACATGAAAAGAAATGTAAATGATGAATAATATGTAGTATGTTAAAATAAAGTTGTTTTTTTATCGTGATGTATCGTAGATTATTTTTGTGCAATATATCGATTATCGCAGTATCGGCTTATCGTGAGCCATGTATTGCGTATCGAATCGTGAGGTACCCAGAGGTTCCCAGCCCTAGTCAGGACTTGCTCTGTGCTAACCCTGTGCTAACCCTGCAGCGTCGGGCCTGAGATGAACAGAATCAGTACCATGGGTTGTTGTAGAAGGGGAAGCCCTGCAGTTGCCTCAGGGCGTTCGTCGCCGCCGCCAGCTCCTTAAACACGACGAAGGCCTGTCCTCTCATCGGCATCGTCTTCAGCGCCACGATGTCCACCACCTGCCCGAACTGAGAGAAGAGCGCGTACAGCGAGCGCTTCAGCTCTGACACAAACACAGAAGCACACAGGGGTCAGAATCTGCACCAACACCTGCAGAACTGTGTCGAGTGATGACACACACACTGCTAAAACATCTGGATCAATCAGGATCTTTGACGTTAGAAGGCTAATGCTAATGCTAACGACTAAAGGACAAATACATTGAGAAGGCTAATGCTAACGACTAAAGGACAAATACATCGATAATGCATTTCTCCTTTTAATTTCTAGCTCTGACAGAAACCTGAGCTTGTTTAATCTAACTTAAACCCAGATGAGAGTGAGATCATGTGAAGTATATTTACCTTCCTTCTTCACTTTGTCATTGATGTTGTTGATGTAGATTGTGTGGTTCGGCCTGATGTCCATGATCAGCTCTGGAAACATTATTAACACTTTATTATTCCCGTTACAACACAGATATAAAACCTCACACTGGCTTAAAGAGCATTTGGGTGGAAGAAAACTTTTATATTTGAAATGACGATCAATGAGTTTCTTCCAAACTCGGCTGTAAGTTTGGAAGAAACTCATTGATCGTCACTGGGGAGGAAACTTTGAAATTGTATTAGTTACTGAATACTCGCTTTAAAACGTATTTTGTAACGTATTCCGTTACTTTGTCTCAGGGCTGGGCTTTTAAAAACAGACGATGTGGAAAATGAATCGTAAAATCATGTCCGCCTGACGAGCGCCGTGCTGCCATTTAGTAGCGACTCTTTTCCAAAATGACACCAGCAGAACCAGCCTTTGTAGAGATCTCTGCTGCTTTACAAAGGCCGTGTGTTGTGTTGTCGTTGTGCATGATGGAGTTTTCTTTGCTAAAACGGTCTGTTTCTCTCACACTGAGCCGCTCTGAGCCGCTGTAGCATTTAACTCCGCCCCTTTCCCCTTGAGTCTCCATGGAGACGGTCGTCAATCACAGCTGAGCTCGAGGATGATAAAACTAAAGGCTTATTAAGAAGTTTTACTGAGAGCAGACAAAGAATATTTAAAACAGAAATAACTATTTTGAATGGGCCTAATTGTGGCTTATTATGAATCTAAATATTAATGAGCAGTGTTCTACATATGAAAGATCAGGAGACCTTTTTAAGTTTTATTTCCAATAAAATCGATTAAAATTGTAATTGTCCAACCTGAGTAAAAAACAAAACAAAATCGAGATTTTATTTTTTGGCCTTATCGCCCAGCCTTACTTTGTCTAATCAGAGTATTGTATTCTGAATACTTTTAGAACACTTTCGTTATATTTATGTATAAATATGGTGTATAATTAGAAACAGGATTGTTGGAACACCTGTTATAAACTCACCATTAATGATTAATTCTTTCACTCTTGGCAAATGCACAGGAGCATCATGTGACACGCGTTTGTATGAACTGTTTTAAATCTTTATTTTATTTTAGGAGGAAAAACATGTTCCCCTTTTGTTTCCTTGTTTATTTATTTATTTGGTCGGGACAGTGCATGTTAATGAACATACATGGGTCTCATGCATGTAAACAAGCCCCACCGGATTGTAGCCTTGGGCTAATTTGCATCCGTCGTCCCCCATGCGCACTCTCAAACACACTCTCATTCATCCTGGCCTATTGTACATGTTTTTAGTGGTAGGGGAAACCGGAGTACCTGGAGGAAACCTACGCAGACACGGGGAGAACATGCAAACTCCAGACAGAAAGGCCCCGTCCCAGGTGGGAATGGAACCCAGGACCTTCTAGCTGTGAAGCACAAGCGCTAACCTAATGTTTTGTTCCTTCTGTACCATTGTGATTAAATGTACTTTCTTTATTGCACTGAATCTGGGGGCAGGCGCTCGTAAGATTCTTATTTCAGCCCATTCTCGAAGATGGCGTGTACGTCACAGTCACATGATTACCATGACAACGGACCGCGCCATTTTAGCGTGGTGTCCCAGTTGCCTGACATATCGTGGATCAATCATGAAAAACCTTACATCTGGCATGGAAAGCGGTGCCAATTTTCGCTACTAAGCGAAGCAAAGCTATAACTAACTAAACTAGGCACAGCCGCGGTCTGAGCACTAAACCGGGACGTAGACTACACCGGTTAATAATCAGGACTGAACCATGACTGAATAAGAAACGAGAGCTTTTATTTACCTTTAGCGGCAGACCCAGAGCCTGAGCTCACGTACTGTTGTTATTTACTCCAGCTGCACCGGAGGAAATCAAACATTTATTAGTGACATAGTGAGCGCTCGCGCTGTGTAAAGATCTTTGACATGTGAAGTGTTGTTGCTTTGTCAGAGCCAGTGTGTTTAGAAAAGTTCAGCTTGTGGCTGAAGGAAAACGGTGTCATGATGTGGATCTGATCTGTCCCTCAGGAGGTAATACTGTCATTTCTCTCGTTTTAATCGCTGCTTAAATGGAAATTCCTCTCAAAACATGAAGTTACAAGTGACGCTGCTGTGGCCTGTTGCTTTCTGTTGTGCTTAACTGGTTGCTACGTGTTGCTATGTCAGACTGCACAATGTCATACCTAATTTCGGCCATTTGTCATGTTGTTTTCCATGGCAAATGTAGGGTAATTCTTGATTTATCCATTGCTATGTCAGACAACGGGAAACACACTAAAATGGCGCTGTCCGTTGTCATAGTAATCAGTGACTGTGACGTACACGCCGTCTTCAAGAATTCCTTTGGAGCAGAATGTTTACTGCTCAAATAAACTAAACTAAAACATTAAAAATAATGTGTGGAGCTAAACTGTGAATGACTGATACTGGGATGTTTTGGAAAGTAACTATTTAAATACTGTCATATGAAAGAGTAACTTGACTAGAATACAGTTACTCAGAATGAGTATTTAGTTCCTCCCCAACACTGACTACGACACATCAGGCTGAAACTGCAATGTTAACCTCTTAACCCCCACCTGAACCGAGCACATTTTAACCATTTCAGCTTTACCCAAATCTAGAAGCTTCTTGAAAACAAATTAGACGAAAACAAGTGTGAAAATGCAACAAAACAACGACAAAAACGTGACAAAAGAGTAAGAGAAAATTTGGGTAGAGCTGAACTGGAGAAAATGCACTTTGTTAAGGCGGGAGTTAAGAGGTTATCACGTTTGTTTTTGGAGTTAAAGAGGAAAATACATCTATAGTAGTGAGTAAACATATCCATCCACAACTTTTTTTTTGTTAAATATAAATATCTTCACTAGAGCACAAGTTATGACGCTCACGGAGTTAAAATTCCTTATTAAAATAAAGTTAGTAAATAAAGTTCCAGATTCAACGTTCTCTTTACGCTCCCCATTCATTTAGCCGCAGTTAGCTCCGGAGGCTAACCCCCTCTTTATTCGCCTTTAATGTGAACATTTAAACCACTTTCAGCGGGAGACACGGAGCCCAGTCCCCGGCTGTTGCTCCGTGTCCGTCTTGAAGCAGAATATTCTATAAAAGTGACATTTCCGTGAGTTTTTACGGCTCTTACCTGTGTGTGTTTGCACCGGGAACACGATGAGGCTAAACCCGGAAGTGTTTTTCACTCGGTACTTTCTGCCGCTGCGGTTTAAGTGACACCGCCGCCGCAGGTCAGAGGAGGAACTGCAGCCTCTCTGATGACGAACTCTTTACACATTTTAACCTCTTAATCCCCCGCCTGAGTAGCCTGGCTAACGCCAGACTGCTGTGTGCGCTCGAATCTTTTCGAACTTCACAACAGCCTGGGGACCATGGCCGACATTTTTCCATGGATTTGGGCACCAATCACAGAACGAGGAGGACGGTAAGACGATGACGCGCTATTTGACATACGGAAGCTTGTAGTTTGTTTAGGGATAAAAAAATAAAAAAATATTTACGGATCCAACATGACAGCAGCAGACGCGATGCCATCTTTCGATCAAGCTTTAGAACGTGTTCTAAACAGTTTAGCTCAAAAGTTTACAGCAGGTACGTCATACGTCATCTGATACCATGATACGATTGGCTATGGCTACGTGCAGACGCATGAGAGACATTCGTAGCGCCCAATAAACGGCTATGAACAATCGTAAACCACACCTCTCCTACGAGAAAATGAATTGGTGGTCCCCAGACTAAATATCACTTGTGATTTAGTCTGGCATTAGCCAGGCTACCGCCTGAGTGCATTTTATTCAGTTCGGCTTTACCCAAATCTAAAAGCTTTTGACTGGAGCTTACAGCCTATGGGCTAGAGTAACGGCTCATTTGAAAGCTAAGACCGACAAAACTCATCAAGGATTTTTCCTTGTGTTGTTGCCGTCACTTTTTCGTCGTATTTTGAAATGTTTTCATTGCTTTTTGTCACGTTTATGTATTTGTGTGTGTGTGTTTTTTAAACATTTTTTGTTGTAATTTTGTTGTAATTATTTTGTAATTTTTGTAGCTTTTTTGTTGTTGCCATTTTTCATAATTTTTTCGTCATTTCTTTGTAATTTCTTGTCATTTTTTTGTTGCTTTTTGTCTCATTTTTGTCACGTTTTCCTTTTTATTTTGACGCTTTTTTCAAGAAGCTTTTAGATTTGGATAAAACTGGAGAAAATGCGCTCGGTTCAGGCGGGAGTTAAAAGGTTAAAAACAAAAACATTTGAAGTGACTGTCCCTTTAAAAGTCGAACTTGAATCTCCCCTTTGTCCTCCCCGGGCTTCCGTACTCGGTTTGTTGTCATCAGCTGTTCATCTTTAACGCTGACGGTCCTCTCTCCGCACTCTCCCCCCCGGTGTCTCCGCTCTCTCCCCCCGGTGTCGCCGCTCTCTCCTCCCCGTGTCTCCGCACTCTCCTCCCCGGTGTCTCCGCACTCTCCTCCCGGCCCAGAGCCTCCACCGGCCGCTCCTGCCTCTTCTCCGGGACCGAGCGCCTCTGGGCGGCCGCAGCGAACAGCCCGAGCCCGGAGACCAACAACGGCAACAACAGCAGAACCCCCGCAGTAGAACCGCAGCCGGGCCATAACCGGGCCGTAACTGGGCCGTAACTGGGCCACAGGCGGAACCATGGCGTCGGTGCGGGTGGCAGTCCGGGTCAGACCCATGAACAGACGGTGAGACGGTTGTTTTTATTACTCGGTCACGTGTGACTGCAGTAAAAGTCACACAGTTGTTGTGTGAAATCATTAGTTAAAGGCTCTGTTCCTGATTCTGTCCTTCGTAATGGTTTCGTCCTCTTTGGTAAATGGTCATAAACTCACACATTTGTTGGAAAACACTGGTGCAATTAAGTATAAAGTGTTTGTCTCACTGGCTACGTTTACATGGAGACCAACAATCTGGTCCTAATGTGATTTCTGGAGTTCTCCGATATTGAAGAGCCAATATCGTCTGATATGATCAGATTTTTTCTGATCTCATTATTAATCTTTTTCAAAGGGACAATGTACAGAGACATTAAGCTCATAGACCAGATTATAGCTAAACAGATGGGTTTCAGGGTCATCACAGCGTTCTAAAGGCCTATAATATCATATAGAGCTAACATTATATAGCCCTGTCCCAATTCAAACCCTTGCCCTCGCTTTGAGCCTTCCCTTGATTTTGCGTGTTCCCGCGGAGGGGTAGGGTGTCCCAATACTTAGGGAGCAAGAGGAAGTGGCTATCTCCCCTTGAAAAGACCCCTCTGCAGCGAGTCAGGTCAGGAGCAGACTTGGGGCCGAGGGAGTATAAACATGGCGGCTACCGGTGGAAGCAACAATTACTAATGTAAGAATATATACGCAAATAAGCCTGTAAACATTCTGAAATGTGTTGGAATATGTTAGTTAGATGTATATGCAATGGACCTCTAAGTTATAGTTTGAAAGTCGCTATTTGATGACGTTCATAAAAATGCCGAGTGCTTCGCCAGAGTCTGCCCGTCAGTATACACTGACCGCCGGGTGTGAGCCCCGGTGTGTCCCGGGTGTGTGTGTCCGGTGTGTGTGTCCCGGTGTGTGTGTCCCGGTGTGTGTGCCCCCGGTGTGTGTCCCGGTGTGTGTGTCCCGGTGTGTGTGTCCCGGTGTGTGTGTCCCGGTGTGTGTGTCCCGGTGTGTGTGTCCCGGTGTGTCCCGGTGTGTGTCCGGTGTGTGTGTCCCGGTGTGTGTGTCCCGGTGTGTGTGTCCCGGTGTGTGTCCCGGTGTGTGTGTCCCGGTGTGTGTGTCCCGGTGTTGTGTGTCCCGGTGTGTGTCCCGGTGTGTGTGTCCCGGTGTGTGTGTCCGGTGGTGTGTGTCCCGGTGTGTGTGCCCCGGTGTGTGTCCCGGTGTGTGTGTCCCGGTGGGTGTGTGTGTCCCGGTGTGTGTGTCCCGGTGTGTGTGTCCGGTGTGTGTGTCCCGGTGTGTCCCGGTGTGTGTCCGGTGTGTGTGTCCCGGTGTGTGTGTCCCGGTGTGTGTGTCCCGGTGTGTGTCCCGGTGTGTGTGTCCCGGTGTATGTCCCGGTGTGTGTGTCCCGGTGTGTGCCCCGGTGTGTGCCCGGTGCACATGTGGATGTTTCGTGCTTATTCAGGTTCTCAATCTCCTGACTCTGATTCAAGCTTTCAGTAAATAAAAACAGTCTGAAGCTGAACTCTTTCTCCTGTGAGGACTGTGCTTGTTTACGCTCTACTTATGTGACACAGATGATTATTGATTATGGAAAACAGTAATGCATCACGTTTAATCGTTTAACAATAGACTGGATGTAACTATACGATCTGAATGTGTAGGTCGTCTTGTTTTTAGACACAATGGTAGTTGGCAGCTAAGTTGAGCCAAGTGCCAAAATGAAACGAAACAACAAACCTGAAACATCCCGACCGTCACAAACATACGGCGAACGCGTCTGCTGTTCGTATATTTCCTCTCCGTTGATTTATCAGACGTAGATAAATCAACATGGCACCCCACAAGAGGCAGGAGCTACGTATTTCTTGTTATTGTAGTTTATGTGTATAAACTCTGTATTACCGCTATCTACTAGACGGGGGTGAAATCAGACACGTCGATGTTGCGCGTGACGTAAGGAACACGTTCTTTGCCGCAGTTTGCATATTAGTGTTGTCCCATTCCTTAGGGGAGAATCTTCACTTGCACTTCCCTCACTGAGGGGACTCTAATGTGGAGGGAACTCAGCGAGTGTTCTCAGAGCAAGTGAGAGAAATGGGACTGGGCCTAAGTTTTTGAGGAAATGTTTGGTCTTGTACAGAGAGATCATGGACCCAGTGACTCATGTTAATGATCATTTTTATAATTCATACATTTTCTTTTTAGATACGACTTGTGAAAGCGTAATGCAGTTTTTATAGAAAAAACTAGCTCCTCCCCCCACTGTGACATCATCACATTCTAGAACCTGAAAACAACCAATAGCTAGTTTCCATCCGTAGTCGTTGATCTTCACACGTGTATGTGTGAACTAACCAGGAAAATACAGCAAAATCATGTCACAAAGATTAAAGTATTTAATAATATTAAATGTTTATGAAACATTTTTCATAAACACAAAGAAAGAAAAATAAATAATCACAAAAGTTAAAAATAAATAAATGAGTTAGTAAAGTAAAGGTGCTGCTGACAGTCGAGTGGGTTAGGCTGCTGCACATATGCAGAACATTACTACTGCGCCTTAGTGTTGTGAGTTTGAGTCCCAACTCTGATTATTACTGAATTGTCTTCATGACGTATGAGTTACTTATTTTCATTTAAGTAACTAAGTAACTCTGAGTGTCATTTACATTTTTGAAACTGTGATATTTAATACAAAAACATTTTTAGAGCTGTAACAGTTGGAATATACTACAGTTTTAAAGTTTCTAACGCAAAGTAAGTTGTGTTTTAGTTCATGTTCATTGTGGGATATTTGAACTTTACTTTACTGTCTCTTTAAGCTTTACAGTTAAATATTGGTGTATCGCAATATTTTCCTGCCTCAGTATATTGTCGTAACGGCCCGAGTGTTCCCAGTAGAAAGTAGGGCTGAACGATACTGAAGTAACGTGTGATACTCGATACGGCTGAGAAATATCACGATAACGATATTATTGCGATATTTCACGAAACCATTTCAACTCGACATGTTCCGTTCTGTTAAATCACAAATCATAAGTAATTTGTTTCTCAGTAAATTGTGTCAAAGACTTAAACTCTTAATCAGAGTGCATTTTCTCCAGTGCAGCTTTACCCAAATCTAAAAGCTTAACATCCTATAGGCCAGTGTAACACCTCATTTGAAAGCTAAGACCTACAAAACTCCTCTAACCGGATCATATTCCTCGTGTTGTTGCTGCGTTGTCATCACTTTTTTGTCACTTTTCTGTTGCTCTTTTTTGTTGTACTTTCTTCTGTGATACTGATATTGCATCACCTAATATCACGATACCATACTATTTGCGATATATTGTGCAGCCTTATTAGAAATCAGTTTGAATAAGTGTGAGGAAGAGACTTGAGGATCTGTATTTACTCGAGTAGTCTTTACTTTGAAAGATAAATCTAGACTTTCTGCTCCAAAGTTCATTTGTCCCAAAGCCTGATGATCCGAAGTGTGTTTTTCAGAGAGAAAGATCTGGAGGCTCAGAACATCATCAGGATGGAAGGAAACAAGACCAGCATCACCAACGCCAAGGTACCAATACTACTACTACTACTACTACTACTACTACTACTACTACTACTACTACTAGAGCTGATAGTGACAAAAATTAATACCTCAATATACCTCGTGAAATCGATGATGAAGCGATATTTTTCCAAACAAGATAAATCTGTAAAACTGCTGTAAACATTTATATTGTTTTGTTGTTCAAGACGAGAATTGTCCTGAACAGACGACGAAAGGGCCGAAAACACACACTTTCCAAATTTCCCAGAGTTTTTTCCCTTTTTTCCTACCATTTTATTTTCACTATTTCTTCCCAATGTTTTTCAATTAATTTTGTTTATTTTTTACTATTTTATTCCAATTTTCGACCAATTTTTTCCGATATTTTCTCCACATTGTTTCCCATTTTTTTCCTGTATGTTTTCCAATTTTCCCCAATTTTTTTTCACCATTTCTTCCCAATTTTTTGAGAAGTAAACTCCATCCATCCATCCATCCATTTTCTTCCACTTGTCCGTTGCCGGGTCGTGGGGGCAGCTGTTGGAGCTGCACCAGCCCCTATAGCGCCCCCTGCAGGCGGTGGGTCCACAGAAGGACGGCCTCATGGTTCTAACCGGGCCTGTTGGTCTCTCATAAGGGGCTTCTGAACCGCTCTTTGTCTGACCCGTCACCTAGGACCTGTTTGCCCTGGGAGACCCTACCAGGGGCACGAAGCCCCCGACAACAGAGCTCCAGGATCATTCAGGTCAAACCCTCCACCAGGTTAAGGTGGAGGCTCCAGGATCATTCAGGTCAAACCCTCCACCACGTTAAGATGGAGGCTCCAGGATCATTCAGGTCAACCCTCCACCACGTTAAGGTGGAGGCTCCAGGATCATTCAGGCTCAAACCCTCCACCACGTTAAGGTGGAGGCTCCAGGATCATTCAGGTCAAACCCTCCACCACGTTAAGGTGGAGGCTCCAGGATCATTCAGGTCAAACCCTCCACCACGTTAAGGTGGAGGCTCCAGGATCATTCAGGTCAAACCCTCCACCACGTTAAGGTGGAGGCTCCAGAAGTAAACTTGATGTTGTAAATTTGCATTTCTTCCAAACAGCAGTTTCGATGTGATCTTGTAGACGACGTATTTCTCTGTGATGGAACCTCTCTCTCTCTGGTTTGCAGCTTTCTGACGGACCGAGCGGGGACTCGCTCAGAGACCGGACCAAGACCTTCACCTACGACTTTTCCTACGACTCGTCAGACCCCAACAGGTCGGGCTTCACCTCCCAGGAGCAGGTCAGAGCCAACACTTTAGGCCCGTGTTGTATCGGAGAGATCTCTTGTGTATAAAGTATTTGGACCCTGCAGGTGTTCTCGGACCTGGGTTTGGATGTGCTGAAGTCTGCTTTCGAAGGATATAACGCCTGTGTGTTCGCCTACGGCCAAACGGGCTCCGGCAAATCCTACACCATGATGGGAACTCCCGTGAGTACTACTACTACTACTACTACTACTACTACTACTACTACTACTACTACTACTACCACCACCACCACCAAGATAAGCATTGATTTTCCACCCAAGACAAAGTGAGTCAGAGGTTTGGACTCTGGGCCAGAGGCTGCAGATTTGTATCTCCTGGACTTTGTATTGAATATTGATTCTTATGTCTCTGGAAACACGTGCAGCTCCTGGTTTGACGTCTCTGAGCTGTTTCCTTCTGTCTGAACACTGACCTCTTGTGGACAAACTTTATTATTGCGACTTCTCATCAACACGACTGAAGCACCAACACAATCATGTGGAAGAGAAGTTTTAAACGTCCTATATCAGGCAAAATCAATGTTATATTTCCTTATCAAAAAGTCCCCCAGAGTGTTTTTGGCCTCATTCATGCGTCTGAGTGAATCCTGCTCTCTCCTGGTAAAGCACCGGCTTTGACCGTCTTACGTAAGATTGTGAAACCACCCCCATCCAGGAAGTTTGCATGTTCTCCCCGTGTCTGCGTAGGTTTCCCCCGGGTACTCTGCTACGGGTCGTCCAGTGGAGGGATGGGTCAAATGCAGATGTTTAATGACAAATAAAGAACCTTTACCTTTAACATGTTCATGACCGTGTGGCTCCTCAGGGTGAAGCCGGGCTCATCCCGAGGATCTGTGAGGGACTGTTCAGCCGCATCCACTCGGGCTGGACCAGGCGTCCTACAGGACCGAGGTCAGGTAAGACCTGGACCGGCCCTGGAGCGGGAGTGGAACCTGTGACTGCCGACCTAAAGCTGATCTGATTTCTAGAGTTTTACGATTATTGAAGTGGCATTTAGAGAATAATCTGACAACGATAATGAAGAGAGATTTATACAGAAATATATAAAAATGTGCTGCAACGTCTACATTTACTTTGCTTTGGTGCTGAAAAAAAAAGAGATTTGTCCTGAACAGACGACTTTCCACATTTTCCACCAGTTGTTTTTCAACCCCCATCCTTATACACTTTTCCCAAATTTCCAATTTCCCCCAATTTATTCCCCATTTTCTCCCATCCTTAACTCCTTTCCCCAATTTCTTTACACTCTTTTTCTAAATTTGTCCTCCTATTTCCACTGCCTTTTTTCCCCACAATATTTTCCAATTTCCCCTCATTATTTTTACACTATTATCCCTATCTTCAATGAAGGTACTTAAGTCATTTTCATTTTTTAAGTAAGTAGGAAGTCTCAGAAGTACTGAAGATGAAGTACCTTCATTGAAGATGTAAAACTCCTGTACGACTGAGAGCTTACACAGACAACTATTATCCCTAATTTCCACCTTTTTCTCCCTATTTTGTCCTATGCCTGTACACCTGTTTCACCTGTTTCACAATTCTTTCTATTTTTTGCCACTTTTCCCTCCAAATTTCCCCAATTATTTTTTTCTACTTGTTTTCCCCATATGCCCCAATTTATTCCTTATTTTCTCCCATCGTTTTAAACCTTTTTCCTAATTTTTCCTTTTTGTTCCCTCTTTATTTCCCGTGTTTTAACCCTGTCCTGTGTCGGCTGCAGTTTCCTGGAGATCTATAACGAGCGAGTGAGGGACCTGCTGCGGAGGAAGTCCAGTCAGACGTATAACCTGCGAGTCCGAGAGCACCCGAAGGAGGGGCCGTACGTGGAGGGTGAGGCCCGGCTCCACAGCGCCACCTGTCTGTGAGGCCTTTAAACACGTGTGCTGTGTCCTCAGAGCTGTCCCGTCACCTGGTGCAGACCTACAGAGACGTGGAGGACCTGATGGAGGGAGGGAACATGAACCGAACCACGGCCGCCACCGGGATGAACGAGACCAGCAGCCGCTCCCACGCCATCTTCACCCTGAGCTTCACCCAGGTCTGAACTCTCAGCTCCCTCACTCTGAGCTCCAGGTCTGAACTCTCCCCTCCCTCACTCTGAGCTCCAGGTCTGAACTCTCCCCTCCCTCACTCTGAGCTCCAGGTCTGAACTCTCCCCTCCCTCACTCCCTCCTCCTCTTTTTAGGGCCTTACGATTACAGTCATACACAAAATGCTGCGGTCGATCCTTGTCCTTCATTTTCATCCTGAGTAGATGTTAATAATTCCACCTCAAAATGGCGGCATTACCTGCGTGACATCACTGTAAACACATGTATTATCCCCGTCTGTTTCTCCCTCATCACGTTACGGTTTCTAACCTTTACTCCAGGCCAAGTTCGACGCTGAGCGGCCGAGTGAGACGCTGAGTAAGATCCACCTGGTCGACCTGGCCGGGTCCGAGAGGGCGGAGTCTACGGGGGCGTCCGGGGCCCGACTGAAGGAGGGGGCCAACATCAACAGGAGCCTGGTCACTCTGGGCAACGTCATCTCCGCTTTAGGTCAGGACGACTCAGATACTGTAGTAACGTCATCTCTGCTTTAGGTCAGGACAACTCAAATACTGTAGTGACGTCATCTCTGCTTTAGGTCAGAACGACTCAAATACTGTAGTGACGTCATCTCTGCTTTAGGTCAGGACGACTCAAATACTGTAGTAACGTCATCTCTGCTTTAGTCAGGACTCACTGTAGTGACGTATCTCTGCTTTAGGTCAGGACGACTCAGATACGTAGCGACGTCATCTCTGCTTTAGGTCAGACGATCAATATGTATACGTCTCTCTGCTTTAGGTCAGGAGCTCAGATACTGTAGCGACGTCATCTCAGCTTTAGGTCAGGACGACTCAGATACTGTAGCGACGTCATCTCTGTTTAGTCAGGACATCAAATACTGTAGCGACGTCATCTCTGCTTTAGGTCAGGACGACTCAGATACTGTAGTGACGTCATCTTGCTTTAGGTCAGGACGACTCAAATACTGTAGCGACGTCATCTCTGCTTTAGGTCAGGACGACTCAAATACTGTAATGACGTCATCTCTGCTTTAGGTCAGGACGACTCTACTGTAATACTCTGCTTTAGGTCAGGACGACTCAAATACTGTAGTGACGTCATCTCTGCTTTAGGTCAGGACAACTCAAATACTGTAGCGACGTCATCTCTGCTTTAGGTCAGGACGACTCAAATACTGTAGTAACGTCATCTCTGCTTTAGGTCAGGACGACTCAGATACTGTAGTGACGTCATCTCTGCTTTAGGTCAGGACGACTCAAATACTGTAGTGACGTCATCTCTGCTTTAGGTCAGGACAACTCAAATACTGTAGCGACGTCATCTCTGCTTTAGGTCAGGACGACTCAAATACTGTAGCGACGTCATCTCTGCTTTAGGTCAGGACGACTCAAATACTGTAGCGACGTCATCTCTGCTTTAGGTCAAACGAGCGACTCCAGGACACCTACTGTAGTGACGTCATCTCTGCTTTAGGTCAGACGACTCAAATACTGTAGTGACGTCATCTCTGCTTTAGGTCAGACGACTCAAATACTGTAGTGACGTCATCTCTGCTTTAGGTCAGGACGACTCAAATACTGTAGCGACGTCATCTCTGCTTTAGGTCAGACAACTCAAATACTGTAGCGACGTCATCTCTGCTTTAGGTCAGACGACTCAAATACTGTAGTGACGTCATCTCTGCTTTAGGTCAGGACGACTCAAATACTGTAGTGACGTCATCTCTGCTTTAGGTCAGGACGACTCAAATACTGTAGTGACGTCATCTCTGCTTTAGGTCAGGACGACTCAAATACTGTAGTGACGTCATCTCTGCTTTAGGTCAGGACGACTCAAATACTGTAGCGACGTCATCTCTGCTTAGGTCAGGACGACTCAAACTGTGACGTCATCTCGCTTTAGGTCAGGACTCAAATACTGTAGCGACGTCATCTCTGCTTTAGGTCAGGACGACTCAAATACTGTAGCGACGTCATCTCTGCTTTAGGTCAGGACGACTCAAATACTGTAGTGACGTCATCTCCGCTTTAGGTCAGGACGACTCAAATACTGTAGCGACGTCATCTCTGCTTTAGGTCAGGACGACTCAAATACTGTAGCGACGTCATCTCTGCTTTAGGTCAGGACAACTCAGATACTGTAGTAACGTCATCTCTGCTTTAGGTCAGGACAACTCAATACTGTAGTGACGTCATCTCTGCTTTAGTCAGGACGACTCAGATACTGTGTAAACCTGTAAACGTTGTGACGTCATGTTAACGCCCCTGTTGCTCCACAGCCGACCTGTCACAGGACGCTGTGAACCTGAAGAAGAAGTCGGTCTTCGTTCCGTATCGAGACTCGGTCCTGACTTGGCTCCTCAAGGACATCTGGGCGGGAACTCTCGGACCATCATGATCGCCAGTGAGTACTGCAAATACTACACATACATGCAGAGTACAGGGAACTACACATACTACTGCACTTCACTACAGCAAGTACAGGGAACTACACATACTATTGCACTTATACTACAGCAGAGTACAGGAACTACACATACTACTGCACTTATACTACATGCAGAGTACAGGGAACTACACATACTACTGCACTTATCACTACTAGCAGAGTACAGGGAACTACACGTACTACTGCACTTATACTACTGCAGAGTACAGGGAACTACACATACTACTGCACTTAAACTACAGCAGAGTACAAGGAACTACACATACTACTGCACTTATACTACAGCAGAGTACAAGGAACTACACATACTACTGCACTTATACTACAGCAGAGTACAGGGAACTACACATACTACTGCACTTATACTACTGCAGAGTACAAGGAACTACACATACTACTGCACTTATACTACTGCAGAGTACAGGGAACTACACATACTACTGCACTTATACTACAGCAGAGTACAGGGAACTACACATACTACTGCACTTATACTACTGCAGAGTACAAGGAACTACACATACTACTGCACTTATACTACAGCAGAGTACAGGAACTACACATACTACTGCACTTATACTACTGCAGAGTACAAGGAACTACACATACTACTGCACTTATACTACAGCAGAGTACAAGAACTACACATACTACTGCACTTATACTACAGCAGAGTACAGGGAACTACACATACTACTGCACTTATACTACGCAGAGTACAGGGAACTACACATACTACTGCACTTATACTACTGCAGAGTACAGGGAACTACACATACTACTGCAGAGTACAGGGAACTACACGTACTACTGCACTTATACCACTGCAGAGTACAGGGAACTACACATACTACTGCACTTATACTACAGCAGAGTACAGGGAACTGACACGCCATCATGATCGCCAGTGAGTTTTCCCTCAGCTCGGGTGAAGAGGAAGTAACAAAAAAACAGATGGAAAATGGATAAATAAAGTTGTAATTTAGTAAAGGGTGTGAAAGATCATTTCAAACATAAATAAGTGGACTAACAGAATCAGGCCTAACAAATACAAAGTCATGTCTAGAACGAGTGTCACTTGAACGTGAACATCCTAAAAAGCGACACAGACAAATGGCGCTCGGTCCACAGAGCTCAGCTGCCTCAGACATTCCAGGTGGAGACACAGGGTTGGTCAGTCACACAGCAGCTGCACCAATCAGGAGGCAGAAGGGATCAATCCTACTGCAGGGCTTGAGGTAATCCAGTCAGAGGATCCATAAGAAACAAGTTTAAGACACACAGAAAAACAAAAAGGGCCGTAACAGTACTGCAAATACAAACATATCGCACCATCATGGTTATTGGGAAAGAAAATATTGAGATATGCATTTCTGTCACTATCGCCCAGCCTAATCAAAAGGTTAAATCAGCCCTAATTTAGCGTCTCACGAAGCCCCACGGTCGTCTCGGGATCAAATCATAAAATATATCCCTGTTTTGTCTGTCAGCGATCTCTCCGGCCGACGTGAACTACGGCGAGACGCTCAGCACGCTGCGCTACGCTAACCGCGCCAAGAACATCATCAACAAACCCACCGTGAACGAGGACGCCAACGTCAGGCTGATCCGGGAACTGCGGGCGGAGATCGCACGGCTGCGGACTTTACTACTGCATGGAAGCCAGGTATTACTACTACTACTACTACTACTACTATTAACTACTGCTGCTACTACTACTACTATTAACTACTGCTGCTACTACTACTACTATTAACAACTACTACTACTATTAACAACTACTACTATTATTAACTACTACTATTTACTACTACTATTTACTACTACTATTAACTACTACTATTAACTACTACTATTAACTACTACTACTACTACTATTAACTACTACTATTTACTACTACTATTAACTACTACTATTAACTACTACTACTACTATTAACTACTACTAATTTACTACTACTATTTACTACTACTATTAACTACTACTATTAACTACTACTATTAAACTACTACTATTAACTACTACTACTATTAACTACTACTATTTACTACTACTATTAACTACTACTATTATTAACTACTACTATTAACTACTACTATTTAACTACTACTATCTATAACTACTACTATTAACTACTACTATTAACTACTACTATTACTACTATACTACTACTATTAACTACTACTATTTACTACTACTATAACTACTACTATTACTACTACTATTTACTACTACTATTAATACTACTATTAACTACTACTATTAACTACTACTATTTACTACTACTATTAACTACTACTATTAACTACTACTATTAACTACTACTACTACTACTACTACTACTAACAACTACTACTACTACTATTAACTACTACTACTACTATTAACTACTACTACTACTATTAACTACTACTACTACTACTGCTGCTACTACTACTACTATTAACTACTACTACTACTATTAACTACTACTACTATTAACTACTACTATTAACTACTACTACTACTACTGCTGCTGCTACTACTACTACTACTACTATTAACAACTACTATTTACTTACTACTACTATTAACTATTAACTACTACTACTGCTGCTGCTACTACTGCTATTTACTACTACTACTACTACTACTACTACTACTACTACTACTACTACTACTACTACTACTACTACTACTACTACTACTACTACTACTACTACTACTACTACTACTACTACGTACTTAAAGTAGAAGTTACTTGAAACCAGATTGTTGTAGATGTTTTTTCTAGATTAAAGTTTATTAAGTTTGAGTTTGTTCCTGATGAAAAGTTGCAGAGTCTCCAAACAGTTTCCAAAGTGCCTGTTGTTCTCCTGTTGCTGCACAGGTGGCGCTGTTGGACTCTCCCACAGCTCTGAGTGTGGAGGAGAAGCTGCACCAGAACGAGGCCCGGGTCCTGGAGCTCACCAAGGAATGGACCAACAAATGGAACGAGACGCAGAACATCCTCAAGGTACAGACTCCACTCAACGTTTAGTTCTGGTTTAGTCCTGGTTCTGACCCGGCTCTCGCTCGTCCAGGAGGAGACCCTGGCCCTGCGGAAGGAGGGGATCGGGGTGGTGCTGGACTCGGAGTTGCCTCATCTGATCGGCATCGACGACGACCTCCTCAGCACCGGGATCATCCTCTACCACCTCAAGGTAAACCGCGGGACAATCGGGGACAAATCGGCCAATTATCGGCCGATATCTCTGAAAACGAAAGAGCTCAGTTTTTAAATGAGGCCTCGCACAACTTCCTCGGCCTCAGGCGAGCGGAGAAACATCGCGATCACAAGTTCTTCACCTATTCTATATGTTTTACTAAATTTGAAAACCCACATTAGTTGAACTCTATCACAATGAAACCTTTACTATAATAATAAATATGTAGAGGCGATTTGAGAAATAAAAAAAGAAATTACATAAAATTAAATCACTAAAAATATTGGCCTATAAATCGACAATCGGCCAACCCCCTTCATATCAGTATCAGACCCAAAACCCCATATCAGGCCCTAGTTCAGTTGTATACTGTCCACAGGGACCTTTCAGGTGTCACTGTAGATAGAAACCTTTTGGGTGTCCAGTTATGTTATATACTGTAGAGACCTTTCAGGTGTTCAGATGTCTACTGTACACCAGGGGCTCCCAAATTTTTCAGGTCGTGATCAGGTCGTGACTCAATTCTTAAAACATGTACAAGAGGGTTTATAGATGATTTTACTTAGAAAGTGTGGTTTCAAATGGCAACACGCACTTACAGGATTTTACTGATTGTGAAAACAAGCCTACCTGTGTATTCTATATTTTCCGTCCCCCGCTTTGGGAACCCTTACTGTAGACGGGGACCTTTCAGCTGATCAGCTCTGTTTCACTCCTGTCTCTGCAGGAGGGGCGCACCTACGTGGGACGGGACGACGCGGACATGGAGCAGGACATCAGTGAGTCCCACAGGCACAGGTTTAAGTCCTGGCCCTGGTCCTTGTAGTAACCAATGATGTAATAAACACTGATGATGTAAAAAGAGAATACACACTGATGATGTAATAAAGCCAATGATGTAATAACACACTGATGTAATAAAGCCAATGATGTAATAACACACTGATAATGTAATAACAGCCAATGACGTAATAGCGATTTTCCGCCAATAATGTTTTAAGTTATTACATTATTGGCCTGACAAGAAAGACAAATGTAATAAATTCAGCCTATAGTGTAATAATACATCAATCCGACCTTATTTTCAAAAAACTAACACATTATTGGCTTATTACATTTTCACAGCGGTTATTACGTTATTGTTTCCGACGGTCCTCAACCCGCTCACGGCCCCAGGAGAGACTTCACTCGTGTTGATGTTAAAGTTTCCTGAACAGTTCTTCTCTTCCTTCAGTCCTTCACGGTCTGGACCTGGAGTCGGAGCACTGTGTGTTTGAGAACCACAGCGGCACCGTGACCCTGCTGCCCCTGAACGCATCGCAGTGTTCAGTCAATGGAGTCAACGTCAGCCAGGCCACGCTGCTCACTCAAGGTACGGCTGCTGAGACGAGGAAATGAACATCTCTATATTACAGGGACGATATCGATGATGAAGTGTTATATTTCCAAACATCAGAAATATGCAAAAATGTGCTGCAAACATCTACATTTCCATTGTTTTTTTTCTCTCAAAAAGATAATTGTCTTGAACAGACTATAAAAGAGCTGGAAAAATCACCACACTTTCTCCCCAATTTATTTACCTTTTTTCCCTATAATTTCCCAGATTTCTGTATTCGTCTTTAAAGGGGGGTATTATGTAAAATGGACTTTTTCAAGCTTTATATCATGTTATTATGTCATTCCCTCATTAAACACATGCCTGGAGTGTTGCCTTGGCTCATTCACATATTTTTGAGTAATCAGTAAAAACTTAGACGGCAGCCATTTTAGGTGTAGCTATGCCTCAGTCCTCCTAGGAACGCCCCCACCTCCTGGAGACGCCTCTGGACCTTTCGTCACCAGCCAAGCCACCAACCACTGCTCCTCAGCTCAGCAGAGCCCCCTCCCCGCACAGTAGTGTTGTTTAGATGCCACAGCAGTGTGCTGAAGGGGGCGTGTCGGAAAGCTTCTTAAAGAGACAGAGGCCTATTTCAAGACGTTCAGTACAGCCATTTTGAGAGAGCAATTTTATTCAAGGCAGTTATTTTAATTTACTGCATATACAGACCAACAGAAGGTTACGTCATCATTGTAGTATGCTATAGACTGGTGCTATGTGATTGAAAAAAGCATAATACCCCCTCTTTTTAAAAAAAATTCCACAAATATTTTATATTTTTTTCTTTCTTTTTTTGTTTTCCTCACATTTTATTCCTTTTCACAATTCTTTTACTATTTTCCCAATTTTTACCCCCAATTTATTTCTCTTTTTCTCTCACATTTCCCCCATTATTTCCCAATTTTAAAATTTTTTTCTCCAAAATTCTCCCCAATTTTTTCCACATTTTCTCAAAATTTCCCCCTCTTTTAACAATTTTATTTCCCAATTTCGTTCCTATTTTCCCCCCAGTTTTCCCACTTATTGTCCCACATTTCTTGACTCGTGAATTTGCAGATCCTCCAAACAGTGACTGTAGACGATACTTTTCCCGCCTCTAATGAAGACTTCTTCTGCTGCTGCTGCTTCCGAAGTGTCTGAATCCAGTTTGTTTTTGGTTCCAGGAGCCGTGATCCTTCTGGGACGCACCAACATGTTCCGCTTTAACCATCCCAAAGAAGCAGCTCGTCTGCGCGAGAAGAGGAAGGTCAGAGAAAACCTCCGATACGCTTTATTTCTACAGCTCGTCTTACAAACCAATGCACATATCTGTCAAATGTCAAAACAAGGATAAAACCAACAAAAAACAATGAACCTACAGAATAAACGCATAAGGCGAGACTCTGCAGGTGAATAGAGGAAAACAAATGTATGTAGAGAAATATCATCATATATTAACATTATAAAGGGAGAGTTCTAAATAAATAATGCATAGATGAATGTGTTAATAGTCAGTTAAATTCTTTCATAGGGAATTTAAAACTAACGATTTGGCTGAAACGGGATCCAAAGCCGGCGATAACTGCGGCTGGTTTTGGGTAAAAGGTTTGGGGACAAACCACACCCCTGTCTCGTCCCCACGGATACATTTAAATATCAGTTGTCTTTGTGTTTCAGAGCGGACTCCTGTCGACTCTGAGTCTCTCCATGACAGACCTGTCCCAGTCCTGTGAGAACCTGTCCACAGCCATGCTCTACAACCCCGGGTCAGTACTGCTACTACTGCAAATACTACTTCTACTATGACTGCTAATACTTTCTTTTAGTCTTCATTGACAAGAAACATCCTGAAATTCAGAGTCAAAACAAAGGTTCCGCAGGGCATTAAAAAGCATTAAAAGTCATTAAAGTAATTTCCTGCATAAGTTTATAAAAAATCGTGTCTAAAGCTCATTCAGCTTCAGTTTTGGCTGAAATGTTTTGCTCAAAAGTTTCCTGTTGTGTCCAATTAACATTTCCCTCATTCCTCTGTTTGATGGAACCTGTCTAAATATGCAGATTTAGCCTTTGTGGCAGTAAACTGTCCCTTTAAGCCCCTCCTCCCCTCACTTCCCGAGGCTCTGGTGGTGTGTTTTCCTCTCGCTGCCCTGCGGAGGATGGATTAAATGTGCTCTAGAACATTCTGACCCAGTGGAAAGCTCTAAAAGTGGATTTTCCTTTCGTAATGCCCAGCGTTTACAGCTGTGTGTGTCTCTGCAGCCTCCTCACTGATAGCACCCCGGGCGCTTCAGGTACCCGTCATACGTCATACGTGTGCAGTGACCGCAGTCCGTCTGTCACATGTGTCTGTGGTTTAAGCGTCTCATAACAATGTGTCCTGTCAGTGTGGGAGCGCCTGTAGAGCCCGAGGTCCCAGATGATTACGCTCTCCGGAAAGTTCAGCTACTGCTCACTCTTTATTCCCTAAGACAACACAAGGCGCTGAACAAACGACAGAAACATCACAGTGTTACCATTAGATTCAACTTTATTACTTTCCATTACAGTGCATATGACGGGTTTTTAATGCTTTTGAAAATACCACTTATTTAGAAGGAGAACATCAGTTGCAAATTCATCAGTAATTATCATTTTATTTCAGTGAAGCAGCAATTTTAATGAAGAAATCTTGGGCAGAAAAGTTATTTCTCTTTGAACGTTTAAGCTGCTGACAGGAAGTGACATCGATAAAGGTAAAGTTCAGTCATTTCCCATTGACTTGACATGGTCGGCACGGCAACAGTTAAAATTGTTTACCTTCTTCTATGTCACTTCCTGTCAGTGTCCAATAAGGAAGTGACACTATAAACATCACAAAATGGCCAAACTAAAGAAACTGGGTATAATCTTTAGCAAAAATCTGAAATATAATCGTGTTAACTGTGTTTTAGCACAACATGTGTCTAATGTGTCAGATGCACTTTAACAAAACCACATTAGTTCAAGAACTGTAACGAAAGATTGTAGAACAGGGGTGGCGAACATTCGGCTCTCGGCGAATCAGAGTGCGATTCTTTGCTTGATTGGATATGTTTAATACAATGCGGCTCAGGCAAAAGAATTGGTACATATTTCCCATAAACTGTAACAGTCTTTAAGAATCTTGACCAAAAATCCAACCATAGTCCTACAGACCCAGTTTCCCATCTCTACACGCATGAATGAGAGTCCGTATCTCGGGAGGTTAAACAGTCAGGCAGATCGTGGGATCAGCTTCTGTGCGTTTCAAGTTTCTGATTCGCCTACTCTTTATTTGATGAAAGTTGGCCTCATATTCACAGAAAAAGATCAAAATTAGGAAATGGAAAAAAGCCGAGCTCTAATGAAGCATATGATGCGCGACATCGTAACATAAAACTGAATCTCAGACGTCCTTCAGAGGCTCCTGATTAAAGTTCATGAACTTTGTGCAGCCTAGAGTGCGTTCAGTCCAGTCAGGACCAGGCTGCAGACACTGAGCCACAGGCCAGGGGTGAATCAGAGGAGGGGGCTCAGTGGACAGGCCCTCACACTAACACACTCAGGCAATAAAAATCAAAAAAATCAAATTCTGTCCCAGTCAGAGCAGAACAGTTTATTTAATATACATTTATTTCAATCTTGGTCAGGAGTAAAACCATTAAATCTAATACAATTATTGAAAAGAAAAGAAAAAGGCCAGGCATACAGTTATAGTTTATAGTGATTAAATATTACGGTCACATTACATTCAATCACATTAAACTACCACCCCTGGATCTCGCGAATGGTCGGTGCCTTTGTGGCTCTTCACAGGATCAGGGTTGAACATTTCGGCTCTTGGTCTCTGACTAGTCGGCCACCCCTGGTTTAGTAAATATAAAACCAGTGAAACAGAGGCAGAGAACTCTGGATTAAAAACCTGATTGGACGATAGTATAACGTTCTAAATTATATTACGATATACAGTAGAATGAAATGTATTTGGGTGATTTTAAACTTTAAACCACAGAGAAGGCCTTGATGTGACGCCACTGAGAGTTTTTATACGTTTCTTTTGAAATCGCTGAGTCCATTTGCGTTCACAAACAAAGCAGATTATCCGAGATTAGCCTGGAGTTTCTTAATCGTGATCGTGGCCTCAGATCCTTCATTTCTGTCCAGGTCTAAGCTCATCTTCTCTAACGCTCTGTGTCTGTTAAACCTCCCTCTGTGCTTCTGCGGAACATTCTGACCCTTTCATAAAACAACGAACATGCTTTCATTTAATTCCCGCTTGTGTTCTCTGTGTCTGTGATTGTTTCTGTGTGAGTTTTACCTCAGTGTAGTTGATGTTGTGACGCAGAGACAGTCCGTATGTCCTGGAATGTTCCTCCGTGTGGCTTTAATGTTGTCGTTTCCTCGAGTTCTCGATGAACTCCGCTCACACGTGTTTCTCCTTCAGGCTGGAGTTCGAGCGGCAGCAGAGGGAAGAGCTGGACAAGCTGGAGCTGAAGAGGTACGTTACAAATATTTAAGTTTTTACCAGAGGAAGGAGACTCCAGTCACATGACTCGAGGCAGACTTGACCAAAGCTCCAGAAAGACTTGGATTTGCCTTTTGTGACTCGAGACTTGAGGCCAATGTTTCTCCATGACTCGCTGTAACATTATATTTATCATTGATTTGATTGAAACTGTTGAAAGAACAGGACTCAGTGTAAAAACCAGCGCATCTATGTTTATGGTAATTAGACTCAGGCTTTGTCAGACCGTCTAATCAATACAGCAGGAGATGTGTGTTTCTTTGTATTAAAACGATTTCTACAGCGAGTGAAGAGATTCATAGACCTCAGAGCAGTTACAGGAAAACGTGCAAAACAATCTGGAGCTAGTTCAAGCAGTAGTTTGCTATAGTTTGATGCCATAGAGTCTGTAATACTGTACATGGAACGTAGGGCAGGGCGATATGGCCTAAAATCTATATCACGATAGAAAAAAGAAATATCACGATAACGATATATTTAACGATATAATTGACAATGGACAAATTGCTTACAAAATCCAGCCTTACGCCTATTGGGAAGATTAATTCATTGATGGAAGGCGCATTGAGTTGCCTTATGTACAAATTGCGCTAATACTAATTTCCTAGCAAATATGATCTACTCAAGCAGTTTACATCCTTCATGTCATTTTACTTTGTAAGCGCCTGTCCCTGTGTTCTACTGTCAGGGTTTCTGCTGCTCTGATGGAGCTGAGCGTACCATCAATTATATCGTGTCCACAACGATATAAAAAATTACAACGATATCCAAAAACTATATTGCGATAACGATATGCGATACGATATGGCCCACCCCTAATGGAACGTGTTTTGGAAATAAACCTGCAGCAGACGATTCGAATGATCGATGCAAATCCTCTTTCTGTCATCTGAGCACAGACACAGGCGTTCACACTAAAGTTACAGCATTTAGAAGCTGTTTCCCGGAGTCATACAGAGCCCAGTGACAGCGGGACTGAAGACTGTGCAGAATCTAACTTAGAGCAGGGGCCAATCCGAGTATACAGGGCTGGGGCGTTACAGGGGAACGCCTGACTCAGAAACTGTCAGAATATTTTATTTTATATGTATCTTTCAGACTGCAGGAAAAGCAGCTCACGTTTAAAAGACCGTTTCAAAACATGTTTAAGCCGCCCCGTCTTAAACTGTCCAAGTATTCTAACAACTTTGGTACAGAATGGAGCCTTTTTTAAAATAGATATTTGTGACGATTCAATATTGATTAGATTTAAAATTAAAATACATTTCAAGTAGATTAAAAATATTTTGAAAATCAGTTTGAAAGTTAGGCCTATCTCCGCGGTGTGCGACTTGACCCCGTCACCAATAAGCGAAGAGCCCATTTCATCTGTGCATGCCTGGGTCAATCAGGTTCCTAAATTTCGGCCCAAATGAATCACACCGCCGTTGAAACGTGTGAGCGAGTTCAGGTAGCGGAGCGTGAAGGCTGAAGTAACCGTAAGGCTTGCACAAATGTATTTGGTCAAATAACCGAGGGAAGGGACCGAGGCTCAGGGCGGCTGCTCTGTAGGCAGGAGCGGACGCCCAGCCTTACTCTGATGGCGTTCTGCTTTTCAGGCGTGTGATGGCGGAGATGGAGCAGAAGCAGCAGGACGAGCGGCGGGAGCTGCAGCGCCTCCAGCAGGAGGTGGAGAGTCAGCGCAGGGAGTCGGAGCAGCTGCAGCAGCGCATCCGTCTGCAGGAGGAGAGTCTGCGTCTGCGCAGCCAGAACCTCCACAGCCAACTGCAGGACGTCCAGGAGCAACAGAGGAGAGTCCAGGAGGAGAGGAAGAGCCACAGGCCGCCGCAGGTTTCCCACAATCCTTCATTCACTAACACTGACATTACGAGTTATGGAGGTTCTTTCTCTGTCTGTTGGGTTTGTTGTAGTTATGGAGGTTCTCTCTCTTTGTCTGTTGGGTTTGTTGTAGTTATGGAGGTTCTTTCTCTGTCTGTTGGGTTGTTGTAGTTATGGAGGTTCTCTCTCTGTCTGTTGGGTTTGTTGGAGTTATGGAGGTTCTCTCTCTGTCTGTTGGGTTTGTTGGAGTTATGGAGGTTCTCTCTCTGTCTGTTGGGTTTGTTGTGTTATGGATTTTTTGTTGTTGGGTTGTTATGGAGGTTCTCTCTTGTCTGTTGGGTTTGTTGGAGTTATGGAGGTTCTCTCTTTGTCTGTTGGGTTTGTTGGAGTTATGGAGGTTCTCTCTCTGTCTGTTGGTTTTGTTGTAGTTATGGAGGTTCTCTCTCTGTCTGTTGGGTTTGTTGTAGTTATGGAGGTTCTCTCTCTGTCTGTTGGGTTGTTGTAGTTATGGAGGTTCTCTCTCTGTCTGTTGGGTTTGTTGTAGTTATGGAGGTTCTCTCTCTGTCTGTTGGGTTTGTTGTAGTTATGGAGGTTCTCTCTCTGTCTGTTGGGTTTGTTGGAGTTATGGAGGTTCTCTCTTGTCTGTTGGGTTTGTTGTAGTTATGGAGGTTCTCTCTCTGTCTGTTGGGTTTGTTGAGTTATGGAGGTTCTCTCTCTGTCTGTTGGGTTTGTTGGAGTTATGGAGGTTCTCTCTCTGTCTGTTGGGTTTGTTGTAGTTATGGAGGTTCTCTCTTTGTCTGTTGGGTTGTTGAGTTATGGAGGTTCTCTCTCTGTCTGTTGGTTTGTTGTAGTTATGGAGTTCTCTCTTTGTCTGTTGGGTTGTTGGAGTTATGGAGGTTCTCTCTCTGTCTGTTGGGTTTGTTGGAGTTATGGAGGTTCTCTCTCTGTCTGTTGGGTTTTGTTGGAGTTATGGAGGTTCTCTCTCTTCTTGTTCTGTTGGGTTTGTTGGAGTTTGGAGGTTCTCTCTTTGTCTGTTGGGTTTGTGAGTTATGGAGGTTCTCTTTCTGTCTGTTGGGTTTGTTGGAGTTATGGAGGTTCTCTCTTTGTCTGTTGGGTTTGTTGAGTTATGGAGGTTCTTTCTCTGTCTGTTGGGTTTGTTGTAGTTATGGAGTTCTCTCTTGTCTGTTGGGTTTGTTGGAGTTATGGAGGTTCTCTCTCTGTCTGTTGGGTTGTTGGAGTTATGGAGGTTCTCTCTGTCTGTTGGGTTTTTGAGTTATGGAGGTTCTCTCTCTGTCTGTTGGGTTTGTTGAGTTATGGAGGTTCTCTCTCTTGTCTGTTGGGGGTTGTTGGAGTTATGGAGGTTTTCTTTCTGTTGGGTTTAGTTATGGAGGTTCTCTCTTCTGTCTGTTGGGTTTGTTGGAGTTATGGAGGTTCTCTCTCGGTCTGTTGGGTTTGTTGTAGTTATGGAGGTTCTCTCTCTCTCTGTCTGGGTTTGTTGAGTTATGGAGGTTCTCTTCTCTGTCTGTTGGGTTTGTTGGTAGTTATGGAGGGTTCTCTCTCTGTCTGTTGGGTTGTTGTAGTTATGGAGGTTCTCTCTCTGTCTGTTGGGGTTTGTTGGAGTTATGGAGGTTCTTTCTCTGTCTGTTGGGTTTGTTGAGTTATGGAGGTTCTCTCTGTCTGTGGTCTGTTGGAGTTATGGAGTTCTCTCTGCTGTGGGTTGTTGGAGTTATGGAGGTTCTCTCTCTTGTCTGTTGGGGTTTGTTGAGTTATGGAGGTTCTCTTCTTGTCTGTTGGGTTTGTTGGAGTTATGGAGGTTCTTCTCTGTCTGTTGGGTTTGTTGGTATGGAGTTCTCTTGTTGTTGGGTTTGTTGGAGTTATGGAGGTTCTCTCTCTGTCTGTTGGGTTTGTTGTAGTTATGGAGGTTCCTCTCCGTCTGTTGGGTTGTTGTAGTTATGGAGGTTCCTCTCTTCTGTTGGGTTTATTGTAGTTATGAGTTCTCTCTCCTTTTTGTTTTTTGTGTTGGTTTTTTTTTTTTGGTTATGGAGGTTCTCTCTGTCTGTTGGTTTTGTATTATGGGTTCCTCTCTGGTCTGCTTGGTTTGTTGTAGTTATGGAGGTTCTCTCTCTGTCTGTTGGGTTTGTTGAGTTATGGAGGTTTCTCTCTCTGTCTGTTTTTTTTGTTGTTATGGAGTCTCTCTCTTTGTCTCTTGGGTTTGTTGTAGTTATGGAGGTTCTCTCCTCTGTCTGTTGGGTTTGTTGTGAGTTATGGAGGTTTCTCTCTCTGTCCTGTTGGGTTTGTTGGAGTTATGGAGGTTCTCTCTCTCTGTCTGTTGGGTTGTTTTGTAGTTATGGAGGTTCTCTCTCTGTCTGTTGGGTTTGTTGTAGTTATGGAGGTTCTCTCTCTCTGTCTGTTGGGTTTGTTGGAGTTATGGAGGTTCTCTCTCTGTCTGTTGTGGTTGGTTGGTTTGTTGAGTTATGGAGGTTCTCTCTCTGTCTGTTGGGTTTGTTGTAGTTATGGAGGTTCTTTCTCTGTCTGTTGGGTTTGTTGTAGTTATGGAGGTTCTCTTCTCTGTCTGTTGGGTTTGTTGTAGTTATGGAGGTTCTCTCTCTGTCTGTTGGGTTTGTTGTAGTTATGGAGTTCTTTCTTGTCTGTTGGTTGTTGTAGTTATGGAGGTTCTCTCTTGTCTGTTGGGTTTGTTGTATTATGGAGGTTCTCTCTCTGTCTGTGGGTTGTTGAGTTATGGAGGTTCTCTCTCTGTCTGTTGGGTTTGTTGGAGTTATGGAGGTTCTCTCTCTGTCTGTTGGGTTTGTTGGAGTTATGGAGGTTCTCTCTCTGTCTGTTGGGTTTGTTGGAGTTATGGAGGTTCTCTCTCTCTGTATAGTCTCTTTGGGTTTGTTGGAGTTATGGAGGTTCTCTCTCTGTCTGTTGGGTTTGTTGGAGTTATGGAGGTTCTCTCTCTGTCTCCTGCAGGTGGAGGACGTGGAGCAGAGCAGTCAGAGCCTGATGGTGTGGAGTCTGAGCCTCAGGAGCCGTATGAGGACTCACACGACCACACAGACGGGTAACGCTCACAAGTCCAGAACACAACAGAACTTTCGCCAAACCCCGCCTCAAAACGGTCATACTTCATAGCAACCGTCGCTGTCAGAGGTTCTCTGGATCCTCCCACAGAAACTGATGGAGCGGGGTGACTTCGCTTATGTTCCCTCTGAGCCTCGGGGGAAACTCTTTCTCCTCCACAGGAGGGCAGGACCAAAGACTGGACAGATATGATCAGTCCCAGACTTGTATAAGAAGCACTGACCCAGTGGAGTCAGAGCAGGACTCGTCCACACGACTGAGCGGCTGCGTTTAAGCTGGACACAAAGACCAAACTCCACCCACATTTGAAGTTTGTGGGTTGATTCGGCGGAAAGTGAGAGCGGCGGCGAAGGGGCGGGGTCAGTGCTACAGGAAAACACTCACGTTGCGCAGCCGAGTCGCTCACATCTCCACGGTGCTAATGCTAAGAGCTAATGACACACTCTGAAAACTTCCTCCTTCGCTGGGCGTGACCGGGGGAGGATCCACTGATCAGATCGCCGTGAGCTCAGGAAGTGGAGTTCCACTTTTACACAAACTACCACCCAAAGAAAATCCAAACTCTACTCTACTCTTTAGCCATGAGGGGGCAGTACACACACGGGTGTAGTCGGTCTGACATAAATACACTGGTTTAATAAGTGGGAACAGCAGTTAATCTAAACTCATCAGATACATCAGCAGAAAAAAGTTGGCTTGATCTTTTGTTGCACTTTAAGGAGCTCCAGGGTTTTTCACATGAGAAACTCCACTTCTTCACTTAGCTAGCAACAGTCGCTAAGGGGGCGGGGCTTTTGCGAAAGGTTAATTACTTTCCAACAATCACAGGAATACATCGCAGCACTCGGTCACCTTCAGCTCCGTACTGCACAGCATTTAATATACGTTTGATTTGATTTATTTAATTCAAAAGTGACATTGAGACATATATGTAACAAAACAAAGTGAAAGCAACGTGAACCTGCTGAAGCGTCGTGTTGTTTTCAGAGCGGAGCGCGAGCTGTGGAGTCGCAGACTGAGTGACGACCTGAGCCGCTTGCCCCCGCTCTCGGACCACAGGTACCACAGATGTGTCAGATGCCCTCCCGTCCTCCTCTGTTCTCCGTCTGACGTCTGTGTTTCTCCAGGATCAACGCTCTGATCGAGGAGGAGGTTCAGCGCCGCCTGCGTCAGATTAACTTTACCAACGACAATGAGCCGACCACGCCCACACAGGTGAAACACACGCCCACACAGGTGACCACGCCCACACAGGTGAAACACACGCCACACAGGGATAAACAGCTCAGATGAAGGGAAGGTTATGAGAGCCTTTTAAAGGGTGATGTGCAGCATCAGCGTGACTCCAGTACCAATAGGGAGACCGTTAAGGCTGGAGCCTTTCAGTCCAGATAGACCGAAAGGCCGTTATGGTACCAGATTTTGGTGCACATCTCGGCCAGACTAGAGTGGCTTTCCTTTGCCATTTTTCTCTCATCATTTCTCTCATGCGTTTTTGTAGTTTTTCCATCATTTTCTACAGCGTTTGAATGTGGCAGTGGTTAGCGTCTCTGTAAGGCAGTTCTCTTTAGTTTAGTTTTTATTTAGTTTATTTGAGCAGCATAAAAAAACAAATGTTGTTGACCGTTAAAGGAGTGAATTTGCAAACTCAAAAGGAGTAGGTTGAAGTTCGTGACTTATTCTCTTTTGTTCCAGGACGAGGAGGAGCAGCAGAACCTGAACCCAGACGACTCAAGTACGAGGTAGGACCGACTTTTGTGACATTATTTCTGAATCACAAACTGAATCACGGAGCTGCATGAGACGTAATTCTTTATATGCACAGGTTTATCCCTCAGAGTCAATTCCTCACTTCTGAAACACATGTCTGGTCAAAGTTGAGTCGAGTTGCACAAACACAGGAGAGCCGCAGGATTTTATTTCAGTGATATTGGCTGAGTCTGAATTCAGTTCTGTTGTTTCACTCTGAAGAAGCACATGGCTACTTAATCTGCATAAACTAAAGGCCATATTTAGCTCAGACTCCAGCTGTTGAACTGACTCTGCTCTAAAGCCCTGTCCACACAAAGTCAAGCTCAGGACTCTAAAATATGTACTCCCTCCCACGTATCATCCACATCCTCTCTCCCGCGTTCGCCTCAACATTGACCTGTAGGGGGCACTGTATTTCCAAAGTGAGGAACAGAGCTGCACGATTACCAAAGGGGCTGAGGTTTGTTTTTTTCTGCCTTCCTCCTCCTCCTCCGCTGTTTGACCGAGCCACATGAAGCTTGTAGATACCGAGGAAATCATTTTAGTCAAGAAATACTTCATTCATTTAGAAATAAAACTATTCTAGCGCCAGGACTGAACCAGAAATGAAGCCAGACATTAAATATCAAAACGGAGCAAAAACTGGGACTAAAAATCACCAAGACCAGGGTTTATTCCAACTGTAGTAAACCGTTGTTATTGTGTTGATGATAATACCTCATTATAATGTTAGACAAAGTAAAGTTCTTTCTGGTAAAATTAGACTTAAAGGGGGGTATTATGTAAAATCGTACATCTATATCATGTTATTATGTCATTCCCTCATTAAACACATGCCTGGAGTGTTGCCTTGGCTCATTCACATATTTTTGAGTAATCAGTAAAAACTTAGACGGCAGCCATTTTAGGTGTAGCTATGCCTCAGTCCTCCTAGGAACGCCCCCACCTCCTGGAGACGCTCTGGACCTTTCGTCACCAGCCAAGCCACCAACCACTGCTCCTCAGCTCAGCAGAGCCCCCTCCCCGCACAGTAGTGTGTTTAGATGCCACAGCAGTGTGCTGAAGGGGGCGTGTCGGAAAGCTTCTTAAAGAGACAGAGGCCTATTTCAAGACGTTCAGTACAGCCATTTTGAGAGAGCAATTTTATTCAAGGCAGTTATTTTAATTGACTGCATATACAGACCAACAGAAGGTTACGTCATCATTGTAGTATGCTATAGACTGGTGCTATGTGATTGAAAAAAGCAGAATACCCCCTCTTTAACTGTGTGACTAAAATCTGGAGATATAAAAAAAGAAAAGAAATTCAGTGACACAGTTTGAAAGAGCCTCATATCATTTAATTTCACTGCCAAAGAAACGGGTCCATGTGGAGAATAAACGAGTCCAAAACGGAATCGCTCAAACAGGACACACCCTTTCACAATAAAAGCCACTGCCTGCTGTGATCTGCATGTCGCGCTCTTAATCTGAAATCTCTCCCTCGCCCGGTGATTCTCCTCCTCAGGGCTCGGACTTTTCCGTCGGTAAAGATCCAAACCCTCGTCTTGTCGCTCGCAGAAACACGGCGGAAACTCTTGGTCGGATCTGAGCGGGAACCGAGAACGAGAGGCGGATTCGGAAAGCGACATTTCAACGCTCGGAAATGTCTGCGAAGGAGAAGAGCAGCGAGAGAAAAGCGGCGTTTCTGATGCAGATGAATCGAAAAGCGAGAACGGAACGGAGGAAGACAAGATGGCGGACGCTCAGACACTGCGGTTTCCGAGCAGCGTTTCTCAGTTGAGCTCCTCCGTGAGCGGCTGCGTGCAGTCGGTGAACTCTTACCTGAGCTCCTACGTCCAGACGGGGAAAGACGAAAAGCCGAAGAGCGGGATGGTTTTCGGATTCTTCGCGGGGAAACTGTCGGACGCTTATCGAGACGCCAACCGTAAAATCCAGGACACGCGAGAAATCATCCAGAGCGTCCAGATCCAGGACGTGACCGGAGTGATGTCCGACTACGTCTCCAGACTGTCCCGAGAGCTGCCGCTGTTACCGAAGATAAAGGCCAGTGTCGCTCCGAGGGAACAGGACATCGCGGAGGATTCAGAAGACGAGAAGACGGAGACGAATTCCCAGAAAGATCACGATGTTTTGCGTGAGTTCATGAGCAAAGACACGCCGGGGTCTGTTCACCGCAGCGACGGCGAGGATCCTCGGGTTTTCCTGCAGAAGTTGGTGGATTTCCCGGCGCCTTTGTCCGAGCTGACGTCGCTGCAAAACGCGGACCTTTTATCCAAACTCCCGGAGTCGCGTCTCGGGCGGATTCTGAGCGTTTCTTCGTGGCTACGGCGGATCGCGAGCGGCCGATTCCGACGGCGGCGGTCGTGTCGGTGTGCGAGGACGGGCTGGCCGTGATCCAGGGGGAAACGCAGGTCGAGCGGAGGCTTTCGTGGAGCGAGTTAGCGGCGGCGGAGGTCGGTCTGGGAGGGCAGAGCGTGAGGATGATCGGGAATAAAGACGAAGTTCTGACTCTGTTCACGCACAGCACTAAACTCACTCAGGAGTTCTGCAGAGACGTCGTCAACGCTCAAAACCAGCACGAACCTTCAGAGCGACAATCAGGAGACACTGAGGGGATGCTTCAGGCTGAAGCTTTGGAGAAAGAAGAGAAGGTTTGTGCGAGAAGTGTCCAAGAAAGTTCAACAAAGGGAGGAAAAGGTTCTTTAGAGGATCGACAGCACTGCGAGAGGAACAAGGAGCAGGTTTTGGAACATCAGGCTGAAGTTGATGAGAGAAATGTTCCGGAAAGTTCTTCAAAAGCCGAAAATGTTGTAGAGAGTCGTCGACGCTGTGAGATAAACATGAAGCAGGTTTTGGAGGGAAAGGAAGGAAATTGCAACCAAGACATTCAAAGTTTCCCCGAAAACGTCCCGAAAAGTGAAGCCCCAGTGCCCGAGTCCGAGCTCCACCCGTTGCTGAGCGCGGACCTCATGCCCCTGTCTCTGGACTGGACGACCCGGGTCCCGGATCTGTTCCTCCTGAACGGATTCCGAGTCCAGTCGCGGTTCAAGCGAGTCCTGGCGGATCTGCTGTACCTCGTCCACGGGAACATGGAGGGCCCGGGGCGGCCGTCGCTCGCTCACGTCCGCGCCCTCGTCTACACCAGCGTCTGGATGAAGTCCGAGACGGGCCGGGAGGTGACGCGGTTCCTGCTGACGGACACGCACGTCTGCTCCGTGAGGGAGGACTCGCCCTGCTCCGTGTCCCGGGGAGAGTCCGGGTTCTGTGGGCTGAGAGTGCGCGGGCGGGAGCAGATCCGCTGCGTGTTTGTGCGGCGCGTGGACGGCTGCGTGGAGATGGAGCTGGTGTTTAATGTGAGGAAACATCTGGAGACGAGGAGGAGGTCTGTGGACGTGTCTGCGCTGAAGGAGAGCAGTCCCACCTGGAGCGTGAGGTTCGGAGACAGTTCGGACGCAGCCGCGGTCCTCAGGCATCTGGTGAAGAAGGAAAAGATTCTGTATCGTCAATAACGGCAGGAGGTGTTCATTTGTTTAATGACAGCCAGACCATATTATAATCACTTAAAGGAGAAGTTTAGAAAATATTGGAAACGTTTTGAAAGTTTGGGGGAAGTTTTTTGGAAAAATTTAAAAAAATGTGACAAAGTTTGGAAAGTTTCTCCAACATGGCTGTGTCGCTCCACACTTTACAGTCAAACAGTGAGACTACATTTTAAAAGGGGTATTATGTAAAATGAACTTTTTCAAGCTTTATATCATGTTATTATGTCATTCCCTCATTAAACACATGCCTGGAGTGTTGCCTTGGCTCATTCACATATTTTTGAGTAATCAGTAAAAACTTAGAAGGCAGCCATTTTAGGTGTAGCTATGCCTCAGTCCTCCTAGGAACGCCCCCACCTCCTGGAGACGCCTCTGGACCTTTCGTCACCAGCCAAGCCACCAACCACTGCTCCTCAGCTCAGCAGAGCCCCCTCCCCGCACAGTAGTGTTGTTTAGATGCCACAGCAGTGTGCTGAAGGGGGCGTGTCGGAAAGCTTCTTAAAGAGACAGAGGCCTATTTCAAGACGTTCAGTACAGCCATTTTGAGAGAGCAATTTTATTCAAGGCAGTTATTTTAATTTACTGCATATACAGACCAACAGAAGGTTACGTCATCATTGTAGTATGCTATAGACTGGTGCTATGTGATTGAAAAAAGCATAATACCCCCTCTTTAAGGATTTATACAGATCTGATTCTGACAGATTTATTGAGCCTTGAACCAAAAATGTTTATGCATAAAATGTCTGATTTTTATATGAAGAATGTGTCGCAGCTTCGATACATTTTTCCCTCTGATTCATGAGAAGTTTCAAATTGATATCTGTATTTAATATTGTTCCTTATTCACCTGCGGCGCCTCATGTGTAACAGCAGATTATTGATTAAAGGGAAATATATTATTATATCAGGAAACAATGGACAACTTTGAAAGGAAATCTGGATTTAAAGCTCTGTTATCTCTAATGTTTATGTGACTGTAATAAATATGAAACATTAATAAAGATTACGGTTTGTAAATGGGAGGTCAGAGCTGCTCCACTTTTATCAAAATCACCAGAAATGTGTAACGAGAGACATTACGTTTTAAATCTAAAACATTTGTTGTTGTTTTTGCAAATTAACTGTAGAGTGATTGAAAAAACACTTTATTTGTGTCTGACTTTGTGAATAAAACGTGATTTGTTGTGATTTTGTTCCCATAAACTTCATTCATTCATTACTTTTGAATAAGGACGGGCAGAAAACACCACAAAGTTAGTTAATGAGACTAAACTGACTAAAATCTGCAGATATTTAGAAAAACTAAATCAGAAGTCAAAGAAGAGACTAAAAACCTGTGACCTTCAGTGACACCGTGTGAAAGAGCCTCATGTTGTTTAAAAAAGGAACAGAGCGTCATGTCCGTATGAAGCACATTATCGTTCATAATGTTCGTTTACAGTCAGAGACAGAGTTACTTTCAGACGTTACATCATGAGAGAGCAGCTGAACTTCTCCCGCCAACATTTTGCAACAGTTTGGAAAACTTTTGAAAAATTGGTAAAGATTAGAACAGTTTTTAATAATTTTTTTTTTTTTTTGAAAAATTATGGAAAATAGTCATTACGCACGACCGAGGCCCCTGTGATTGGACAGCGATAACAGTATTTGTGTCACTGTTTTATTAGAGTAGTTGACAAAATACATCTGTATTTAGCAGCAGAAAGTCAGCTGTAGCCGGTCACAGCGGAGAAAGAAGGAAGGAGTAGATGGAGAGAGAGATAGAGGGAAAGACGTGTCTCTGCTGATACATCTGCATCTTTGGTTCAAAACTAAGTTTCTATCATGATGCAGCACAGAGACAGATGTGTAGGTCCTGCAGACGAAGGTGCAGAGCGCGCAGATGTCTCTGTCCCGGTGGAGGCAGTGAACACTGAATGATGCAGACCATCGGGTGGGCCATGGATAAAGGTGGGTGGGCACAGACCCACCCAGGCCGACCCCGGTGTATGATCTTAGTGCTTTGCAGCAACAGTGCAGAGTTTTATCAGAATCATGCAGCAGCAGTGGCTCCTCCTGAAGTCAACACATGTGAGCGACTGATTCAACCGTTTCAATAACAAAATAGAATTGTAACATGGTCTGCACGGTTATGTGTGTACGTACCTAAACTCAGTTGTTGAATTTTGACATTTAGATTTGAACTACGAGTCAAAAGTCTAAATAAACCCTGTTGCACAAAAGGCTGAGTGTAAAAATGTAGGTGTTGGTGCAGGTCTGTGATAAAGAATAGAAAATATCATGAGCTTCCACTGTTTGAAGAGAACACCAGCCGCCGCTGCACAACAGGACAATTTCAGCGACTCAAACGTGAACAAACAATTGTGAGATAAAGTGTTGATTAAATCTTGACAAAACTAAATTCAAACATGTTCCTCACGGCTCCTGTTGGAACGGCGGAGGATCGTGCAGCTCGTCTCCTCCTGCGTCATGTCTGTGTCTCTGCTTCATGTCTTCCTCTGATTCCTCCTTTGCCACGCCCCCTCGGCAGCACCTGATTGGCCGCTCGTGGACGTGCGGCGCTGACGTCTCGGAGGACGCCGTCAGAGTCTCCGTGCCGCGCTTCGTTCGCAGAGGACAAGGGAAAGACGAGCACTTTGAGTTCGAGGTCAAGGTCAGTCTCGTCCAGACGTCACAGACCTCGGAAACACTCTGACTGTTTACAGTTTCTAAAGACTGGACTTAGAGCTTTTCCTTTGGTTAGTCGTAGAACAGGCTGGAGTCTGAAACACTTCTGTCCTGTTTCAGCTCACGGTGATGGGAGAGTCGTGGAGCGTGTTCCGCAGATACAGCCGCTTCAGAGAGATGCACCACAGCCTCCGCCTCAAGTTCCCCCAGGTCTGACACTCTCACACTGAACACCTAACACACTGCCCAAAAAACAAGTTTATTTATTTTATTTATTTGAAGGGACAATGCATATTAATGAACATATAAATGTAAATATGCCAGAATTAGCCAATGGCTGCTTTCCATCTGTAGTCCCTGGCAGATCAAGAAAATACAAAGACCAATATACAACATTAAAGACAAAAGATCATCCACACAATTAAACTTGAGACATAAACATAAAGATAATGGTCAGTGGTCACATGTCTGATTCCCCTTCAGCCAACCTTTAAGTTTAGTTTTAAATACTATGAATGTGGTACAGTCTCTGATGTCTGCTGGGATGCTGTTCCAAACCGTGGTCCCTTTCACTGAGACCACCTGTGACTAAACGCTGTGTCTATAAGGAACCACACAGTCGCCTCTGGCTCTGGTCACTCTACCACTTGTACTGGATATGAACTTAATGAATTCATTCAAGGATGGTGGAGAGAGTCCATGCAGAATCTTATAACTGAACAAGCCATTTTAAATGTTCTAAAATAGAATAGAAAATTATATAGAGACTCAATTGGTTTTAAAGTAGTCAGACTTTTCAGAGACCAGTTAGTAATGCAATATCCAATATGTGAAAAGATCATACAATGAAGAAACATTTTAGCTGCATTTTCTGGCAGTGATGTTCGGATTTGTCTAAAATTACGAAGATTAAAATTTACAATTTTACACATATGTTTAACATGATTTTTAAAAGATAACGTTGAGTCTAAGATAACACCAAGATATTTAAATTTGTCCACAGTCTGTAGCTCCTCACCTTTTTATAAATACATTTGAGCTTGTTCTTGCTGTTGGGCGTTTGGAGAAAAACACACACACAGTTTTCTTTGAATTCATTAAAGACAAAAGTTTCCCCAGGTCTGAGACTCACACTGAAAACCTAACACCCAGGTCTGGACTCACACTGAACCTAACACACCCCCAGGTCTGAGACTCAACACTGAAAACCTAACACACCCCCAGGTCTGAGACTCAACACTGAAACCTAACACACCCCCAGGTCTGAGACTCAACACTGAAAACCTAACACACCCCCAGGTCCTAGAGCTCGTGCTTGACAGTTCAATCCCAGTCAGGCCCTTTTGTGGAGTTTCCCCTACCACTAAAAACATGTGCAATAGGTGAATCCTCCAGCCAGGTGATTCTGACCATCAGCCTGGCTCCACATCATGGAGACGGGTCCCCGGGGGGGCACTGCTGTCGCCCACTGCTCCTTACGGGTCGCCCCAGCGGCATCGAAGGATGGGTTAAATGCAGAGGACACATTTCCCTACAGGGACAATAAAGTAAACAAACAAACAAAGTCAAACTTGTAAAGTCGCCTTAACCTCCTGTCATTCCGCTGTCGTCCTGTAGGTGGCGTGTCTTGAATTTCCTCCAAAGAAACTCTCAGGAACAAAGACGAGAAGATGGTTTCTGAGCGACGTCTTCAGCTCGAGGTGAGTCCGAAGAGGTTTCAAATTCACTCTGAAATAACCTGGACTCTTTCAGAAGTTAGTAGAGGTATCTGAAGGCCCTGTTCTCCCTGGTCCAGTCGTAGATTAACCTTCGTGTGTTTGCAGCGGTATCTGAAGGCCCTGTTCTCCCTGGTCCAGTTGATGTCTCCGTCTCCGCTCAAACCGGACTCTGAGCCTCTGAACAAACGTCACGTCTACGAACTCTCGCCGTTCTTCAAGAAGGGAGTGTTCGAGTCCAGCAGCCACGGGACGGGATAGACCATACGGACCCATACAGGCCCCACGGACGGATAGACCCATACGACCAGACTGACCCCCACGGGACAGGATAGACCCATACGGACCCAGACAGACCCCCACGGGACAGGATAGACCATACGGACCCCAGACAGACCCCCACGGGACAGGATAGACCATACGGACCCCAGACAGACCCCCACGGGACGGGATAGACCCATACGGACCCCAGACAGACCCCACGGGACAGGATAGACCCATACGGACCCCAGACAGACCCCCACGGGACAGGATAGACCCATACGGACCCCAGACAGACCCCCACGGGACAGGATAGACCCATACGGACCCCAGACAGACCCCCACGGGACAGGATAGACCCATACGGACCCCAGACAGACCCCACGGGACGGATAGACCATACGGACCCAGACTGACCCCACGGACAGGATAGACCCTACGGACCCCAGACAGACCCCCACGGGACGGGATAGACCATACGGACCCAGAAGACCCCACGGACGGGATAGACCCATACGGAACCAGAGGACCCATACCGACCCCCGCGGCACCGGACTGAGCCTAAAGAAGGTGCCCCATCTGGAGCTGACTGCACTTTACTTTACTGACTGAGTGAATGGTTTACTGTTAAAGGCCAGACTCTGCCGTGAAACTGGGCAAATATAAAGAGACTTTTTGACTGGGAGGCCATGAACTAATTTTCTGCCAAATTTGATTTCGTTTAAAATAATTTTGTGATTTCTGCTTCGCGCTCGTCATCCAGCTCTACATTACAGTTGGCCACAGACTCCCATTCATTTTCCTGCAGTACCAAGTATAAAGGCGGGGTCACTGTTGGACACGGGAGTTCACAAAATAAAACCACACATTTAAACCTGACTCTGAACATTTGTTAGATTTTGGCCAAAACATAAAAAGACAGAAAACTCGTCATATTCATGTGAGAAGTTCACATTTAAATGTATTTCCTGTTTCACTGCAGCGTCTCGACTTGAAGGCAGCTTTAATTAAATTATTATTGAATAAGATTTTGTTTTTTGCAGATGTAAAAGTCGCTGTAAATACTGTTTTTTACCAAATAAAAGTGAAGAAACTGCAGCCAAAGTGAAGTGTGCTTTTATTCTGAAAGGTTCACAGTCACAGAGATCACGTCCTGTTGGAAACGGCTCAGGTCATGAGGTCAGAAACAGTTAATGTACTCCAGTCCTGTACTTTACTCCGCTCCATCTGAAGATAAATATAACACGTTCTGCTACATTTCTGTAAAGACTCCAAACTAAAGGATGTGATGCCATTCGAATTATCACCATGACTACGATGCATCTGGATTCACACATCTGTAACCACCACCAGCTCGATACGATTCCATTTAGGCCGATTATCACCATGATAGAACCAGCTCGTTCACAATTACTGATGCCATGAAATTATTTTAGACAACTTTAAAGTTAACTACATTTTGTTTTAGTAAGCATTTTGTAGTAGACTGCATATTTAACAAAAAAACAAGTCAAGGCAAGTTTATTTATATGGCACATTTCATGTACATGTACAACTCAGTGTGCCTCACAGCAGCACCAGACACCCAAACACAATAAAAATGCAATAAAAAGCATTAAAACACGATACAATTACATTAAAAAATATGTATATTGTACATATTAAAATTTGTAAAAATACAATCAACTGCCATAGGCAGCAGTGAAAGGTGTCCTTTCAGCCTGGACTTAAACATAGTCAGGGTCGAGGCCGGTCTCACGTCCTCACTGAGGCTGTTCCAGACTTTAGCTGCATGAAACTGAAACGCAGCCTCACCGTGTTTATTATTGACTCTGGAACCACCAGGAGACCCCTCCCTGAAGTTCTCAGGGCCCGAGATGGTTCATACGGCTCTAACATGTCAGAGATGTACTTTGGTGCTAAACCATGAAAAGACTTGTAACAAGCAGAGCTGTTTTAATTCTATTCTCTGAGTGACAGGAAGCCAGTGCAGAGACCGGAGCACTGGACTAATGTGGTCGTATTTCCTGGTTCTTGTCAGGACTCGAGCAGCAGCGTTCTGGATGTTCTGCAGCTCTAACAGCTGGTTTAGAAAGGCCAGCCAAAGAAAAAGTATTCTATTTATAAGTTTAATAGGTTTAACTATCGTGAGTGCATTGTTTTTTGTTTGTTTTTTCAACATTTTGGAACAATTATTATGAATCTATGATTTTTTATTTGATTGTGAATTATTTCCACATTAACCTCTTAAGCCCCGCCTGAACCGAGCACATTTTCTGTAGTTTGGCTTTAACCAAATCTAAAAACTTCTGGAACAAAGTGTCAAAACAGCGACGAAAACTCGATAAACAAGCGTTAAGAACCGTATGAAAAAGAAAAAAAAGGGTAAAAAAAATATTAAAAACTACGTAATAAAACCAGACAAAAATGTGACAAAAACGTGGAGACAACACAAAACAAAAAAGTCAGTTTTGTCGCTCTTAGCTTTCAAATGAGGCGTCACTCTGGCCTATTGGCTGTAAACTTTAGATTTGGGTAAACTGAACTGTAGAAAATGTGCTTCATTAAGTAGTTAATAACTCACACACAAGAGCACATGTGGTTATGCTAACTGATGGGGTCTCGGGCAAATGAAGATGTCTGATTATAGCGATGTTTGGAATATTCCTGTATCTTTTCATGGCGCTCTGCACACGGGACGTCCTTCATTCACCACAGCTCAGAGACTCACCCAACACCGCGGATTCAAGAGTTTTGATTGTTTATTCCGAGTTCAATGTACATTACATACTTTTTTTTTTTACCATTAGCATGTGCTACTTTTCTGACTTTTGACATGCGTTTATGACATTTCCACATGCTTCTATATATACATAACACTGTACAGAAAACTCGAAAAGGAGTGAGAGGAAGTAAACTTATAAGTTCCCACCCCTGTATGTATCATCATTTCATTCATGTTAATGGAGCCAGTAGCAGGGCAGTTTACGACAACCTGATGGCAACAAGCAGCACAACGATCCCAGCCGATCCCAGGTGCAACAGGCCGACAACGCAACAACACGCCAGCAACGCCCCAAAGCAGCTGAGCCAGTGACGCACAACCCCCACCAACAAGTGACAGGGCGCCATGTTCAGTCAGTACGACCACGAATAAAATGTGTTGGTTTGAGGAAAAACAAAAACAAAGTCTGGTTTGAATGTGTTAATTTGTATTTTCTTTCTTTTCTTTTGTTTAATTTTTTATTTTTTTTTTCTTGTTCTTTCTTTATAACATTATTCCAATATTGCATATTGGTTTATGGTGGTCAAGCCATTATTTGGATTTGCGTTTCCTTTTTCAATCAATTATGCCCATCATTATTTTTATTTTTATTTTTTTCCACATGACGACATGTCAGTATAGTTGTAGAAAGATATAGCGTCCCCCGCACAACAACCTCACTACATCACCGGCACGCCACCCGCCGCCGCCCCACCACACCCAGGATCAGCCACAACCATCATACGGCCAGTCACCATCCTGCCATCATCCACCGCCACACCACCAGCTCCTTCAGTGGCTGCTTCCTTTCACAAAGACAGTTGATATAACAGATACAATAGTTTGCATATGAGAAATATACTTTAACACATAATCACATATACGTACACACGTACACACACATACATATATATATATATATGTACTCCAGTTTCCCCTACCACTAAAAACATGTACAATAGGCCAGGATGAATGTGAGTGTGTTTGAGAGTGCGCATGGGGGACGACGGATGCAAATTAGCCCAAGGCTACAATCCGGTGTGGCTTGTTTACATGCATGAGACTGTCAAGATTTAAATTGTATCTTTTATATACCCCCTACAAATTATATGCTAGCCTGTATGTAAGGCTTAGATTCCTCCTTCAGACTAGTGGCGCCACAAAGGTTAAAGGCCACTGAGCTCGAGGGGGAGTATGGGGACAACATCCTGTTTAGATGGTCAGAAGAGGCTTATCTGTGTTCAGCACAGGGTTTCCAGATGCTAACGTAAGCTAAAGAATGTGCTTTGATGTAGAGGGGGATGAGCATTTAAGGAGATCAGGTTTCTCTTTGTGTGCTGAAATGTATGTGAATGTGCATTGAGCAGCGGAGCTAACAAGCAAAGAATACTTGGGAAAAAGCAGTTCTAGTCAGACTTTTCAAAGAAACTGAACAGATAACATGTAACAACTATCTTCAATAAAGAGCCTTCTGAGAACACGTGGCCTTATGCTCTTTAATTTTTTATTCATAAGACCCATGTATGTTCATTAACATGCACTGTCCCCACCAAATAACCAATAAATAAAAATATGTATATATATAAGGCAACTGAAGAAGCAGCAAACCACAACAATAGACACATGCTTGTGGGAGACGCTGAGGGAATTTGGAGAAACCATGAAGGAAAAGTCGCGGCTCCATCCCTTTACTTCAAATGTTGTTTGACGAATACCATCTCCCAACACATGGGTGCATGTAAATAAATAAAAATATGTATGTATAAAAATATGTATATATAAATATATATATATATATACATATATACATACATATACATACATACACATAAGCATATTGTCAACAATAGTGAGTAATAAGTACTTCAATTGATCGTTATGTTACCAACAATGGTAACTAAGCATTTCGATAGATCACAATTTATTGTCAAGCTTTTCTGTAAAAATGTTTTTTATGTCGATCTTGTATCAAAGCACCTCTTTCATTGTTCACCCAGATATACCCTTCAAGTCACTATACATTTTTTGTTTACAAAAAAATTTACCTCTATTGTTATAATTTAACGTCTTCAAACGCAAAGATCTTTAAGCACTGTTATTGCCTTTTGTTATTTATAAGAAAAGAAAGTCAGTTGTTAATATTCATTTTCATTTTCGTACTCAGCCAACATGTTCTCTTTATATTTCTTTTGAACTTGTAAATATTTGTGCAATGTTTTACATGATTCCCCAAACCATTCCAGAGTAGGACTCCGCATACTGACACACACCAACTTTTCCTGGTGGATCGCACCATTGGAACTTTAAAGTTACCACATCCCCTTAGATCATACTGCCCTTCATTTTTGCGGTAGAATTTCTGAATATTACATGGCAGTACATTATGGTTGGCCTTGTACAGAAGGAGCGCAGTATTTAGTTTTAGCAAATCAGTGAGCTTCAGAAGTCCAGATTTTAAAAATAGTTTGTGTGATCAATGTAACCAGCTTTATGTATAATTCTTATAGCCCGTTTTGTAATAAAAGAGAGGATGTAGGGCACTTTTGTAGTTGTTGCCCCATACTACTAAGCAATAAGTTAAGTACGGTAATATTAACGAGCAGTACAGTATGCGGAGAGTATCCTACTCAAGAAAGCTTTTAACTTTGTTTATTACTGCAATACTTTTTGCAACCTTAGATTGAATGAGTCTTATGTGAGGCTTCCATGATAATTTGTTGTCCACTATTACACCTAAAAATTTGTATTTAGAGACCGTTTGGATTTGTACACCATCTATGTTTAATTGTATTTCTTTTTGCAGTTTCCGAAAAACATCGCTTTAGTTTTGTTCAGGTTTAAGGATAGTTTGTTTGTGTCCATCCAATTTTTCACTTTCCTTAATTCTTCGTTTACAGTATGGATTAAATTACAGTAATTTTCATTTGAGTAGAACATATTGGTGTCATCTGCAAATAGAATCATTTTTAACAGCTCAGAATTCTTAAATATGTCATTTATAGTTTAAATAGTTTTGCACTTAAAATTGAACCTTGGGGTACTCCACAAGAAATTTCTAAACAGTTTGATGCATGCTCACCCAGTCTCTGAGCTTCTCTCGATCTGAAGTTTCAGACACACACGTGCTCCTCGTCATGTGATCAAACCCATCTCTCATGTACAAACCCGTGTCTCAGTGCAAATCAGTCAATCGTCCCATCCCGACTCCAAAGGCAAAGGTCCATTTGTCCAAAAGTCGAGTTTGTCCCCGTCGTGTTGCCGTACAGAGGGGAGTGTTTCTCCTTTGAACACTTCAGTACTTTCTTCAGCAAATACTGCAGTACTTTCCCTGGTACAGGAATGTTCCTCAGAAAATCCATATCCTCCAGGGTTCAGAGGTCACTGCAGGCCCGGGCTCAGCCCTCGCTCCCCTCGCTCCCCTCGTTCCCTCGCTCCCCTCGTTCCCCTCGTTCCCTCGTTCCCCTCGCTCTCCTCGCTCCCCTCGCTCCCTTCGCTCCCTCGTTCCCCTCGCTCCCTTCCCTCCCCTCGCTCCCTCGTTCCCTCGCTCCCTTCGCTCCCCTCGCTCCCTCGCTCCTCGCTCCCGTCGCTCCCTTCGCTCCCTTCGCTCCCTCGCCCCTCGCTCCCTTCGCTCCCTTCGCTCCCTTCGCTCCCTTCGCTCCCTTCGCTCCCGCTCCTCGCTCCCCTCCTCGCTCCCTTCGCTCCCTTCGCTCCCCTCGCTCCCTTCGCTCCCTTCGCTCCCCTCGCTCCCTTCGCTCCCTTCGCTCCCTTCGCTCCCCTCGCTCCCCTTCGCTCCCTTCGCTCCCTTCGCTCCCTCGCTCCCTCGCTCCCCTCGCTCCCTTCGCTCCCTTCGCTCCCTTCGCTCCCCTCGCTCCCTCGCTCCCTTTGCTCCCTTCGCTCCCCTCGCTCCCCTCGCTCCCTTTGCTCCCTTCGCTCCCCTCGCTCCCTCGCTCCCGCTCCCTCGCTCCCTTCGCTCCCTTCGCTCCCTTCGCTCCCCTCGCTCCCCTCGCTCCCTCGCTCCTTCCCTCGCTCCCTTCGCTCCCTTCGCTCCCTTCGCTCCCCTCGCTCCCCTCGCTCCCTTCGCTCCCTTCGCTCCCTTCGCTCCCCTCGCTCCCTTCGCTCCCTTCGCTCCCTTCGCTCCCTCGCTCCCCTCGCTCCCTTTGCTCCCTTTGCTCCCTTCGCTCCCCTCGCTCCCCTCGCTCCCCCTCGCTCCCTTCGCTCCCTTCGCTCCTTCGCTCCCTTCGCTCCCCTCGCTCCCCTCGCTCCCTTCGCTCCCCTCGCTCCCCTCGTCCCTTCGTGACGCACAAACCCCCCACCAACAAGTGACAGGGCGCCATGTTCAGTCAGTACGACCACGAATAAATGTGTTGGTTGAGGAAAACAAAAAACAAAGTCTGGTTGAATGTGTAATTTTGTATTTTTCTTCTTTCTTTTGTTTTAATTTTTTATTTTTTTTTTCTTGTCTTTCTTTATAACATTATTCCAATATTGCATATTGGTTTATGGTGGTCAAGCCATTATTTGGATTTGCGTTTCCTTTTTCAATCATTATGCCCATCATTATTTTTATTTTTATTTTTTTCCACATGACGACATGTCAGTATAGTTGTAGAAAGATATAGCGTCCCCCGCCACAACAACCTCACTACATCACCGGCACGCCACCCGCCGCCGCCCCACCACACCCAGGATCAGCCACAACCATCATACGGCCAGTCACCATCCTGCCATCATCCACCGCCACACCACCAGCTCCTTCAGTGGCTGCTTCCTTTCACAAAGACAGTTGATATAACAGATAAATAGTTTGCATATGAGAAATATACTTTAACACATAATCACATATACGTACACACGTACACACACATACATATATATATATATATATTACTCCCAGTTTCCCCTACCACTAAAAACATGATACAATAGGCCAGCGAATGAAATGCTAGTGTGTTTGAGAGTGCGCATGGGGCGGACGACGGATGCAAAATCTAGCCCAAGGCTACAATCCGGGTGGGCTTGTTTTACATGCATGAGACTGTCAAGAATTTAAATTGTATCTTCTTATATAACCCCCTACAAATTATATGCTGCCTGTATGTAAGGCTTAGATTCCTCCTTCAGACTTAGTGCGCCACCAAAGGTTAAGGCCACTGAGCTCGACGGGGGGGAGTATGGGGGACAACATCCTGTTTAGATGGTCAGAAAGAGGCTTATCTGTGTTCAGCACAGGGTTTCCAGATGCTAACGTTAAGCTAAAGAATGCTGCTTTGATGTAGAGGGGATGAGCATAAGGAGATCAGCCCCCCCCCCCCCTGGCTGAAATGTTATGTGAATGCTGCATTGAGCGTGCGGAGCTAACAGAAAAATACTTGGGAAGAAAAGCAGTTCTATGTCAGACTTTTGCAAAGAACTGAACAGATAACATGTAACAACTATGCTTTCAATAAAGAGCCTTCTGATTAACAGCGTGGCTTAATGCTCTTAATTTTTTATTCATTAAGGACCACATTGTATGTATCATTAAATGCACTTCCCCACAAATAACGACCAATAAATAAAAATATGTATTACTATATAAGGCAATGAAGGACGCAGTGTCAACAATAGGACACATGGCTTGTGGAGCGCTGAGGGAATTTGGGAGGAAAACCATGAAGGAAAAGTCGCGGGCTCCAAATCCTTTACTTCAAAATGTTGTTTGACGGAATACCGACTCTCACCAACACATGGGTGCACTGTAAATAAATTAAAAATATGTATGTTATAAAATATGTAGTATATAATATATATATATATATACCATATATTACATTACATATACATACATACACATAAGCATATTGTCAAACAATAGTGAGTAAAAGTACTTCAATGATTCGTTATGTTACCAACATGTTACTAAGCAATTTCGATAGATCACCAATTTATTGTCAAGGCTTTTCTGTAAAAATGTTTTCTATGTCGTCTATGTATCAAAGCACCTCTTTCATTGTTCACCCAGATATACCCTTAAAGTCACTATACAGTTTTATTGTTTACAAAAAAATTTACTCTATTAGTTATAATTTAACGTCTTCAAACGCAACAGATCTTTAAGCACATGTTATTGCCTTTTGTTATGTATAAAGAAAGAAAAGTCAGTTGTTAAATATTTCATTTCATTTTGTACTCAGCCAACTGTTCTCATTTATATTTTCTTTTTGAACTTGTAAATATTATGTGCATATTTTAATGATTCCCCAAACATTCCAGAGTAGGACTCCGATACTGACACACACCAACTTTTCCTGGTGGATCGCACCATTGCGAACCTTTTAAAGTTACCACATCCCCTCTAGATCTACTGCCCTTCCATTTTTTTGCGGTAGAATTTAGAATATATACATGCAGCTACATTATGGGTTTGGCTTGTAACAGAAGGAGCGCAGTATTTAGTTTTTAGCAATCAGTGAGCTTCAGATCAGTCAATTTTAAAATATTTGTGTGATCAATGTAACCAGCTTTATGTATATGCTTATAGCCCCGTTTTTTGTAATAAAAAGAGGAGGAGTGTAGGGCACTTTTGTTAGTTGTTGGCCCATCACCTCACTAAGCAATAAGTTAAGTTGTACGGTAATATTAACGTAGCAGTACAGTATGCGGAGAGGTATCCTACTCAAGAAAGCTTTAACTTTATTGTTTAATTACTGCCAATTACCCTGCTTATATGCAACCTTGTTGAACGAAGAGTCTTATGTGAGCTTCCCATGACAATTTGGTTGTCACCGACATCTTTGACAACCTTTACCTTTCCTGTATTTAGAGACCGTTTGGATTGTCACACCATCTATGCTATAAATTGTATTTCTTTTTGCAGTTTCGAAAAACATCAGCATATTAGTTTTGTTCAGGTTGAAGGATAGTTTTTGTTGTCCATCAATTTTTCACTTTCCTTATTCTTTCGTTTACAGTAGGGATTAAATTACAGCTAATTTTCAATTGCAGATAGACATATTGGCTGTTCATCTGTCAAAATGAGAAGTCATTTTTTTAACAAGTTCAGAATTCTTAAATTGTCATTTATAGTTTAAATAGTTTTGCACTTAAAATTTACCTTGGAGGTACTCCACAAGAAATTTCAAACAGGTTTGATGCATTGCTCACCCAGTCATCTGATCTTTCTCTCGATTCTGAAGTCAGCACACACGTGTTCCTCGTCATGTGATCAAACCCATTCTCTCATGTACAAACCGTGTCTCAGTGCAAATCAGTCAATCGTCCCATTCCGACTCCCAAAGGCAAAGGTTCCATGTTGTCCAAAAGTCGAGTTTGTCCGTCGTGTTTGCCGTAAGAGGGGAGTGTTTCTCCTCTGAACACTTCGTACTTTCGTTCACAAATACAATGCGAGATACTTTCCCTTGGGTCAGGATTGTCCTCAGAAATCCACTATCCTCCAGGGTCGAGGTCACTGCAGGCCGGCCAGCCCTCGCTCCCTCGCTCCCGCTCGTTCCCTTCGCTCCTCGCTCGCTCCCTTCCACCTCCTTTCACCCCTTCACTCCCTTCGCTCCCCTCGCTCCCTTCGACTCCCTTCACTCCTTCCTCCTCACTCCCTTCGCTCCCCTTCGCTCCCTCGCTCGCTCCCTTCGCTCCCTATCGCTCCCTGTCGCTCCCTGTCGCTCCCTTTCGCTCCCCTCGCTCCCTTGCTTCCCTTCGCTCCCCTGCGCTCCCCTCTCCCTCGCTCCCCTTCGCTCCTTCACTCACCTTCGCTCCCTGTACCCTTCGCTCCTTCGCTCCCTTCGCTCCTTCATCCCTCGCTCTCCCTTTACTCCCTCGGCTTCCCTCGCTCCCTTCGGTCCCCTCCGCTTCCTTCGTTCCCCTCGCTCCCCTCGCTCCCCTCGTTCCCGTTCCCCTCGCTCCCCCTCGGCTCCTTCGCTTCCCTCTTCGCCTCCCCTCGGCTCCCCCGCTCCCCTCGCGCTCCCCTCGCTCCCCTCGTTCCCTTCGCTCCCTTCCCTCCCTATCGCTCCCTTCGCTCCCTTCGCTCCTTCGCTCCCTTTACTCCCTCGATTCCCCTCGCTCCCTTCGCTCCCTCGCTCCCTTCGCTTCCCTCGCTCCCCTCGCTCCCTCGTTCCCCTCGTTCCCTCGCTCCCTCGCTCCCTCGCTCCCTTCGCTCCTCGCTCCCCTCGCTTCCCTCGGTTCCTCGCCTCCCCTCGCTCCCCTCGCTCCCCTGTCCCCTCCGGTTCCTCAG